>DWKA01000555.1:0-15986 GCA_018249155.1 Panoquina ocola ocola
CCGATGACAATACACTAATTTGATAAAATTATTGTAATATAAAAGCGGGTCTTTAGTTTTTTAACTATGTATTATTTGTAATAAATAATAAATACATATACTATAATAAAACAATGTGTCTCTACATTAAGTATATTTACCAAAAACAAATCTAAAGTCATCATCATCATCCTCCTACCCAATAAAGCCAAATAAAGTAAAAATGGCGTAAAATACCCAAATAAAGTGATTCAAAAATATTAACTGAGTACGAATATACATTTTTTTTTGTGTCTATTTGTACACTCTAATCTCCGCAACTATTAAAGGGATTTGAATGAAACATCTTTGTTATAAAGTTGTTAAGTTTTAGCTTACAGTAGGCTATATTTTATCACGGAAAATTTTATGGTTTCCCTGGGAAATTCGACAAAAGATTGTATATTTTTTTAAACATCAACCGAATGGTTTCTAATTTACAACAAATGTTTGTTGCTTGAATTAAGTGCTTCCCAGTATTTCAATAAGAAAATAAAGATATAAAGATTTTTTTATAAAAAAAATGTAGATACGAAATGTTATTTTAACAAACGCCGCGGTATGAGTATACAACTTCCTCAACACATCTTTTACTATATAAATTAATGGATTTTTTAAATTTCGTATCACAAAACTTGGAGCCAAAAATACCTAAAGTTTAATACGAGTGAGTAGGTATGTACAATGTATTTACACTATTTTTTTCCGAAGTGAAGCCAGGGCGGCTAGTAAGTAATACATTTTTTATGTTGTTTGAATGAACTTGAAGTGAACCTTATTATTTTGTAGGTCGTGTGCTGCAGTAAGTGGTGACAATAACCGGCATTCTGGCTTGGTAGTAGAATCTGGCGTACGGATTATATTACGAGTACCTACCTATACTTAAAATTTATCTGTGAAGTCTGCCTGGCGTGCTACCAACACAATAACTGAATCAGGACCAAAATACTACGTGTTCCGGCTGAGGAAACTTGATAGCCTGTAACTTCTTTCGCTCACTATACTAAAAGCAACGTGTCGATGATGCCTTTATGTTACTCATGTCTATGGGCGACAGCGATCAGTTAAATTAGATGATTTTCCCACACGATTGCAAGCTCTTCACATAATATTTAGTGTGACATATCAAACGGCCTTTCGCCACTTACCTGGAGTGTTGTTAAAGTATAACAACATTAGTAATAAGGTAGGTCGTCGTTATTGTTTATTTACTCAGTTGTTGAATTCAGAAAAGAAATTGCGGGGTGGTGTGCTTTGGGGCGGGGGGCAGGGGGAATCCGAGGGCGACGACTGGCATCTAAAGTCCGACATTGAGTTACCCTTGCAAGGGCATTCCACTACTGCAGTCTTCAAGGCCCGTAGGGTCGAGACTCGCGAACTATATTTTCAACCCAACCAAACACACCAGAGCGTTGAACTAAGTACTGTGTTATATTCAATTTACTTTGAAATTTAATTTCATTTGCAAACTTTGGCGAGGTAAGGTAAAATCTATTTAAGGTCATTCAACGTTCAAATCGTTGCAAAGAGAAAAACGTAGGTAAGTGTATTTTTAAAGGAAATATTAGTTTCCCTGTTCATAGCAAAGTGCATACGGGTACTTATGTAGCTTGAGGAGAGGTGACATACAAACCTAGTGCGCTATGAACAGGTATGTTTTTTTTATGATAAATAGAAGTTTACAATCAAGCATACTTATCTACACAGTATAAAGTATTATTTTAAAATAAGCAACAATTACTTATTATGTACTTACATACGTGAATTTCAAAGTTTATTTTGAAGACACTTTGTCTCCTGGGGTCTTCTACGTTACTAACCAATTGAGTTTAAATTCTAATTCCCAACGCTTTACTGAAAGCATGTTTTTTTCTTTTCTTGTCTAATACTAGTTAATACTTTGCCCTGCATTAGGATCGATTATTATACTTATACATATATAGGTAAATAAGAAATTATTATATTACAACGTACCTATCATTGTCTTATCAAGACCAATCCCCTAACATGAGAATTAATACTAATCTCTTATATATGTAAAGCTCTATTTTTCTTGGGAATCGAACTCGAAACCTCCATCCAACAAGGACAATACTAACTATAGGATATAGGGTAGATAATGTCAATAATAACGATTCGTTGCAGTAAATAATAATGACGCCACACTTAATACACGTTATTGGTTGTGGGACACCATAATAATAATAAATAAACAACTAAATTATAGGTTTTAGTTGACGCTGTTCTTACAAGTCATTTATTATTAGTAAGGTACACTTATTTCATAGAATAAAATAATTATGACAATCTTGTTCCTGGAGTGCACAAACATCGAAGTAAAAGACATCAAAAAACGCAACGAAAACTCTCATTTGATACAATTTTAAAAGAGCAGCGTTCTGGGAATAATTGAAACATTTTATAAGCCACTCGCTGAACCCGAATTATATTTTCGACATAAGCATATTCCTGGTGGGTATGCAGGGGAAGAAATACACGTCTAGCCACTGCATATCGATCTGGCGAGGAAGCGACGCCGCGTCGTCGGCTGCCGGCGACTGCATTCACACCGCTACACAGGATAAAAGGATATTATAATATATTTTGTTGGAAAGTATAACAAAATTGTACCACCATTGAATACTATTACAAAGTATAAATGTAAGATATACTTATATGTGTTACTTTAGTATACTTGATGGAACAAAAACTACTTCTAAATCTTTAATCAATATATTCTAATTACATTTTAAATCAGTGTTTTAAACAGCTTGATTAAATCGGTTATAAATTAATAGATTAATGACATAGGATAATCCCGACTTTGAAATGTTTCACTATTTAATAATTAGAAAAAGTACATGAAACACACATCATTTTATTTACATTTTATTTCTAGACTCTATCCTGACTCTACTTAAAAAGGTGCGATGGTTTGAATAAATAAATGAATATAAGTCTAGTAGGTAATCTATATGGGGTTTTTGCCATTCTTTGTGAAAATGAGTATGTTGATTAGCGCTAATTATGTGTACTAACTAATTTATGCGTCAAACGAAATTTCATTCTCCTTTACAATGTAAACATGGAATAAAACTTAGCATAAATTAGATATGCAATGCAATGTAACTTGTATCATATTTTTTTCACAAATCAAGAGTCATTCATCAATATCGATAATATTCAAAATTAATCTCGCTATTCTGGCACAATTATCAAAATTCACCAACATAGAGAATATCAGTGTGAGTGGTGAGGCGGAGAGCGTAGGCTGCATAGACGTGCATGCGTCGCGCATGCGGGCTGCGGCACCCTCCCCTGCCCCTAGTGTCCTGGTGCCCTTCCCAACCGACTTTCACTCCCGATGCCCAAACTTAGCTATAAAACTATCGATAAACACGCAATGCGACTCCTGTACGTAATCACTGGTATATTCAGCTTTATAATGTACTACAATTTGACCTATCCCGCGGGTATTAAGGGATAAAAACTGTGTTATGAAAATATGTGTTAATCCAAGTTACTTTCTATGTGTGTGCCAAATTTCATGAAAATCGATTCGACAGTTTTTGCGTGAAGAGATACCAAATAAACAAACAAACAAACTAGCATATAAAAATTCGCATTTTTAATAATAGTAACGACATTATTTGATGTTCAATGTCAAATATCATTAAAAAAAACCTCCTTATTTAAATTCTTGTAGTGTAGCCTTAATCTTGGAACAGTTTTTTAAACTGCTTCATTATGAGCACGATAAGAACGAAAATTATTCAGTACTCAAACATTACCTTAGCCAATTAGCATGCGAGAATGTAGATTAAGTAAACCATTCTTTGCCCTTTTGACCGTCACTAACTTACCTTAAAATACTAATCGTGTTAAGTTCAATTCTTTGAAGCGGTCGAAAGGTTAAGGACATTGCAGTTAAATGGTAATGAAATAATTAACGTGATTCTTTTATTTGATTTTAAAATTATGTAATTTCAAATTTTATTATGAAACTTTGGTTACTTAATTAATTAACTTGTTTTTTTTTAATCAATTAGCGTGTGAAACGGAAATAAAACAACAATAGATTTGGTTGAAATACTTGATTTTAATTCTGATAACAAAATATTGTTTGCTATCATGACTCATTACAAACATTGTACGTAACTTACTCTTACATAAATTACACAAATTTTGGCATACGTGATTTTATAGAAAACATAATGCATTGCCACGCTGCAATTAAAATTAACAAAATATAAACGAGGTGTTTATAAATCCTACACATGCTTATGTTAAATTCCCGTGCATATATATTGTTACACAACCATAATTATTAAAGGATATTTTTACCTTTATTATAGGAAAATAAATAATGGTTGCGAGTTTGCACGTGCCTAAAAGATAATCTTCAAAAAACCCTGTCTAATTTAAAAAATATTTCACCATCCTTCATAGGACGGATTGGTTATACTCGTAGATACATAATTTAATTCACTGTTACCTGTTATACTAGACATAGTTGTGCTTCCAAAATAGACAAAGCTGTGGTTCGGCCGTGAGCTCCGGTGGCAGTGACCTCGGCGGTCGGTGCGACTGCACAAACTCCCACTCCCCCTGTGAACTACTCCTGGCTCCGAGGCACCGGGCCGCCCGCCCTCCACCACCCCACACCATCAGACACATCAATTATAAAGCAAACCGCCAAGAATTTGGATTCGTTAGTGTCTGGCATCAAAACTGTGATAATGCTATTCAATAAAATTCAACATTCGTTTTTTAAATGCTGTATGACATACATGACATAATTGCATCAAATTGCAAGATATAATCATCTGTGATAATCAGTAATGAATAGCTCCTAGTATTTAATCACGTTTTCTGGTTATCGAAGTAATGTTTAGCTGTACCTTATACTCGTAAAAGTAAAAGCATTATTTTTATCTGATGTAGAGATTACGCAATTGTAATCAATGTTATAATAATTGTAATATTGATAGCTAAGATGATGGAAAATACTTCATACTTTATCTCAATAATCAGTATTTATAATATAATTTGAAGCAGACGTGCTAGATATTGTATTGAATTCGTGTACTATCTTTGGTAAGTGATATAGTCGGATTTTGTTATAGGCATATTTATGTACATTCACGGCCAACAGCGGTTATCTTCAGATGAATATCATTCGTTATCTGTGAGCGTGCCGAAACATGAGTGAGAATCGATCGTGTCCAGTATCGAAGTGCGGTGAATTCGATAACGGCATACGTACATCGTTTCTTGAAATAACACTGACCGAGTTCATAGGACATGGTTTACTAGGATTTTTTTATCTGGATAAATAACTATGTGAGTGCGTTAGCAGGTCAATTTTTATGGATGAAATGTACGAGTATAATATCCAAATTATAAACCAGCACCGCATCGCTTATTGATAGGGACCATATAATTTATCGTCACGCGATTTTTACAACAAATAAAAAAAAATATATTTAAGGAAACCATATTTAAATCTATATACATTTAGCGCCATATCACTAAAAAAGTTCAGTCTTAATTTTTGATTATAAATTGGAAACAAAAATGATTTAATTTTTAGAACAAGTTTTCATGAGGATAAAATATTCAGTGTAACTAACTATTCACGCAAGGAACGTGCCAGCTCCCAGGCAGCATGAGTTCAGCATCGTAAATGTTTTCCTAATTTAAAGAAACCCTTATTCTAACTATACTAATATTATAAACAGACAATGTTTGTGGATGAGTTTATAAATTAGAGACATCTTCTTCTTTTCGAAACTATTAAACCGATTTTCAACATTCTTTCACCAGTACTGCTTTATCAGGGAATGAAACCTATTCAACAAATTATTCCAACTATCGGATAAAATGGTATGAAAATCCGCGAGGTATTTTTTTGACTTTATTGTGAACAGGCAGGCAGACAGACACAGCGAAGGACCTAGTCTCATAATAAGTTGCGAAGATTACACAACATTTTATTTTTAGTAACAAATCAACATAATGAAAGTTCGATAATAATTTATCAATGGCGATAACTCTAAAACACTTTTTTTTTAAATTTCGCTATCTACTAAGTACCTACATAATTTTATAATGAACGTAAATTTTACATTAAGGATTTTGTGATATCAGAACGTATCACACTTCAGAATGCTTTGAAAATATTACTTAAGCAAAGAATCTACTTTCGCAAAGAATGTAAGAAAAACGACACACTTTGTTTTAAAGGTTAAACGGTCAATTTAGTCAATTTAGTTTCATTGTTTATTTAAAATTTTGTACATATTTTTCGTTTTTTCGTTCAGTAATAAAATACATTTTAATGAACCGCATGATAAAATAATTGACGGAATGAGTAGGTATGTAGCATGTGTAATTGTGTATTAACAATTATTATCATCACTGACTCGACATACTCGAAAGATATTCGAAGAGAGGGATCTTTGATTTCCAACCAGAACAGACACGTAAGTTTTTTTATCGTAAAAATAACACTATCACTCAAACCAACCAGTGTACTTATTCGTCGAGAATTAATATTATAGGAAGTTATTTTATGCAAATACTATGTACACTTAAAATTTACCTACAAATAAAATTGCGTAGTTAAATTTCATTTTAGATGTTTTCGATTTGCCCTATTATTAATTTATTATAGCAAACGTGCGTAACAGTACATTTTAATTAAAGAAAATTGCAAATGCGCACATTTTATGCATGTAGTCGTAGAGCAGTGTGCGTGTCGATGTATTTATTGTGCATTGACCACGGAACACCGAGAAACTGTGTGAAGGTTACACATATTGGTAGTTTACGCTCTTTGGAAATGCATTTTTCACGCTGATTTAGCAGCGCACGTATTTAGTCCATAAGCTAAATAAAACAATGCAAAGTATGAGTTTCTTCCTGGAGGTCACATGCCTACAGCGAGCAAATGTTTTCTAACTTCCTAGTTTATTTAACAAATAGGTATTTAATTTATAAAATATTGAATGTCATAACTTTTTAGTACCTACTTACGTTACTCCTGAATCACGGTATATTGATATTATCTAATAATAATATATGTACTTTTTTTGCCCCCGGCTTCGCCCCCGTGGAATTTCAACTGTAAAACTGTGTAAAATTTTCATTTATATTTTTTTAGATTGTAATGTACCATAATTACATATATTTTTCTGATTAATCTATTTTATCATTTTCGCCGCCAACGCCATCTAGATTACATTTTTGAATATTTAAGCTAATTAATTAATTAACCAGGACTATCGGGATAAAAATATCCTATGTGTAATTAGGGCTATATACTATCCATGTATGCAACCAGATTGTTTCATCCGTTTTGACGTGTTTGAGGAACAAACATACAAACATTTAAACTTTCACAGTCGTATCCATATATAATGATATACTTCTGTATAAAATTAAATATCTTTATTAAGGTATTTAATATCCATATATTATAAGTGCACATATTATAAATGATGTTCATTATTCAAAACATATTTTTATAATTTTTCAAAATAGAAAAAAGCAAAATATATTTACTAAATTAAAAATAATCTCCTTTTTAAGTAAGGGTTGCTTTTGGCACACATACTTTGTGCAAATTCGTCGGTGTCAAATAATTGAGCATTGCGTAGGATATAGAAAGATCATTGCACTGAGGAGGTCGTAGGTAAGGTTAAAGTTGAGTAGGAGCAGTCGTTGTAGCCGTGGTCGGCGGCGTTGGGCGGGCGGTGCAGGACACCTGAGGGCGGGGGCCGGCGCGGGGCTCCGCTGCAGATTCACTTTCGTCCGGCCGCCGCCGCCGCCGCCGCCACGCCAGTGAGAGAAAGTTGGCCGCGACGAGCGAACGAGTCTCGCTGGGGAGCGGCGCGCGCCGCACCGTACGACACGCGTTCCAAGTAAACATACCGTACACATTGGATGGATAGATAGATCGCTCCGTGCTGGATGTGTTAGGGTTCGAATTCGATATTGACGTTAAGCAGTTTTAGAGGACTTTCTGGATAGACTTGTTGGGGGAATCATGCAGTGTTACCCGAAGTTGTCGCCGAAGCGCGAGCCGGTGGAGTACGAGATGGAGATGATGGGTGGTCGGCGGCTGGAGCTGCCCGCGCCGCCGGGCAAGGAGTTCCGCGCGCCGTGCCTGCTGCCGGCGCCGGCGCCCGTGCCCGCGCACTCCGTCATCCAGTGCATGCGGCCGCCGCCACCGCCGCCGCCGCCGCCGCGTCTGCTGAAGCCACCCTCCTTCGAGGAACCCTCCAGCTCCATCCCTGATTTAGGTCAGTAATTATTATGCTTCTAATTACAGCTGATTGTGTATCAGGCAATCTCTGTTACACCTAATTAAATCTATTGTTTTCAAAGAAATCCACGATATTTCGCTTGCATATAAATATTTCAGATGTCCTGAAAAAATTTAAAAGAAAATTACAATATTATTACCTACACGAAAGTATCATTTAGTTAGCTAAAAACCTTTCATTCAAACCGTTACACATTTTTATCTATTTGTCGTCATAACGTTTCAGCCCAGGTGAAAATTAGCATCACAATAAGAACTGAAAATTGCAGACAAATATCTTTCACTGCTTTCGTTACAAAATATTAATGAAGTATAAATAGTTTTTACTCATTTTCATTGACAATCGCGCCGTAGATTTTTACTTCCCGCTTCGGAAAATTGTAACATACGTTTACAATTACGTGGCAATTTCCGGGTGATGACGATGGCAAGCGAAGGCCGTTTGTAGGACTATTATAAGATCATGTGCATTTATCGTTATTTTACACGCATTCATCGTAAACAAAACAGCGTAAAATGCATGCGTAGATAATTCTCATACTCAATGATATAAGTCCGTATCGTTCAGCGATGCAATGAGTGCTTAGAGATTATTATTATTCAAGTTCACGGCATAATTGGAGGTAGCAAAAACTAAAAATAGACAAAAACTTTAGTAAATATATGTATTTCTTAAACCTAATATCGCTTCAATTCCATTAGGAATAATGGATCTCAATTTTTAAAAAGAAAAGTCAAACTAAGCTCATTTTTTTTTTTATTTCATTGTTGAATTAAAGCGAACTAAGAATGATTGAGGAAAGATCGGGATACAACTCTAGGATGGGGAAAAATGTCACGTGTGAAGCAGTGCGTGATAAACAATAGAAATGAGCAAAATATTTCCTGGGGATCATCTAAGTACTGATTTATTTTCAAAACAAGGTCAAACTGATACTCGCATGTCCTGGCGTTATCAGAAAATCCCCCTGACATTGGTTTGGAAAACCAGTCTGCTGTTATGAAAAATAATGATGCTAACAACATTTTCGCGAACAGCAGATTAGATAAGCATCGCAAGGTCAGAGCGACGAACGCGTGGTGACGCCGCGTCATTCGGTGTCATTAAGGTCAGTGTGACATTGGGCCGATAGCAGTGACAAAATAATAGTCGTATCTTATCTGGCAAAGTCAGAGGCGCGGGCGCAGGTGCGCGCGACCCCTGGTACCCTGATTGCTCGCGAATCCCCGAGCAAAGTCGACCCGAGAGTCAACACGTGACCATGTTTTTATTTATGTAGCCAATCAAAAGCCCTATCTTGCCCCAATCCGGATGCCAAATGGCAAGGCTTAGATGAGTCTTCGTCTCTACTTTGTTGTGCATTTGTGGAGGAGTTAGTGGTCAATCCAAGTGGGACATTTGGGATCACCCGAAGGATTGTATCGTAGTTTATTGAAATATTTTTTCATCAAGAAATTTGCTATCCAATTAACAACAGCGTCCGATAACAAAAAGGGACACCCACATATCGATACCCCCGCACCCTGTGCTGCATATTTACAGAGGGTCAGCGCAAGTCAGCAAGAGCGAACACGAGTTAAAGAATGTTTCGGACTTTTGCTTTATTTAGGGACTAGTAACCCCCCGAGCCTCCCTTATTCCATCTTCTCTTAGCGAGAAACATCGAATACTCGATAAAATATTCCATAGGATTCCTCATTTATGTATTGATTGTAAATAAACAAAAGTTAGCTCTAACAACGTCCTTCAATCATGGTTTGTAGGGTTTCGTACCCAAAGGGTAAAAACGGGACCCTATAAGACTTCGCTGTCGGTCTGTCCATCGGCCCGTTTGTCTGTTTGTCCGTCCGTCCGGTCGTCCGTTCGTCCGTCCGTCTGTCTGTCTGTAAGTTTTTATGTAACTAAAATAAGGCATGCGCTACGTCATTGTTTAGTGACATAGCCTATATGTATAATAATATATAAGGCGGTACAGGTTTCTAATATTTAAATATGTAGCAAAAGAGACGTCTTTGATAGACGTATCAAGCTCATTATAAGACCAGCACTCCATATTTGGTAAAATACACTGAACTTGTCTTCAATGAGCTCATGAAGGATAAAATCGCTTACGTGTGTCAATTGTTGCGTACATGTGTTATCACCATAACCTTCTGCAAGAGCAAATTGCTTCCTGCTGATATTCGCGATTTGTATCGTACTATTTATCGCACTTTGTGCTTAAAATAAGTCCATATGACATTATTCGTACATTGTAGGTTTCAAGGGCATCATTAATCACAAGACGTCCGAAGCTGACAATTATGTAAATTACGATTAGGTATTATTAGATAAGGAGCATACCTAACGAAAAGGGTACAAAAATACTAACAGGAAACCAATCACATTCAGGAAACCTAGAAAGTTCTAAGGATATACCTATCCTATATGGTTATTACTTATTAAATAAATTAGTAAAACATTACAAAACAAGCAATGTTTAAAACTTGGGATTGTTGATTTTTAATCAAAAGTGTACGATAGAGTAACAGAACAAGCAGCGGTAAAATAAAAAGTTAAATTACGAATGGAAATTTATAGCGGCCACCCTTTTACAAATCTTACAGCGTAACAAGGTCACTCATATCGTAGGCAACCGGTAGGGTTGAGAATTAGTAAGGATTCTTTAGGAAAAATGTACATCTTTGCTTTCGACACACTTTGTAATACAATGCGAAACGAAACATCACTGGGGCTGTTCCAAATTTCCAACTTCGCAGCAAATTAAATAGGTTAGCAACTCGATTTTCACAACTGGAGTATCAAATTCGCTGGAAATTGTTTTTATAACCTAAAACACACACCTACGTAATAACAGATTGAGCACACAGGGAAGTAGCGGCCAACCTTGCCGAAGGTCGCGCGACGTCACTCGCTGTTAATACTTAAATTGTTTCGTAACATAAATAACAGAGTTATTGTAAGTAATTGCGATGATTCCTAGGCTATTAAAGAGTATCATTACCAAGTAAATTCGTAAAGTTTTATTGAACTCTCCACCCTGCCCCTTCCACTGCTAGGAGTCGAGCCACCCAGTCGTGTGACCGAACGCGGGTCACGGCCGCTTGTATATTGTACTTGATGAAAACGATAAGGGCACAATGAATAAACTTAAAACGATAAATGTAACTACATAATACATCAGCATTTTAAGTCTGACATATAATGAAGGTATTTTTCCTGTCGAAAAATCTAGACGCCGGATTTTGTTGTTTGATCAGATTCCTTTAGTTTGTACAATTCCTTTTTTACCTTGTTAGCGCGATTTCTTTGTCTAAAGGTAGATAATATTTGTTTGGAGTTATACTTTTTTTAGCGCGTTTAAAAATTAGATGAGAGTATTTGTTTTCCAAATGAAACCAAATTTGCTGATAAGACTGCGTGAAGCTAAGTACCTTCCAGAGAAGAATGACAGTGAGGTTTGTACATGAAGATTATTTCGAGAAAACAGTACTAGAGTCATCGAAGGCTAGATAATAGGCTTTTCTATAGATTGCGGAAGTTGATGGTTAGGCTTACTAGATGGCCAGACTCTTAGTTTTCAGTAAAAAGATAAGTTAATCAATTTTGATTGAGAAGAAAGATCGATTAAGTACATACATATTACTGAAAAAATACCCGCTAAGAAGTGTTGAATCAACATTGCACAATAACAAAGATACAATGTAAGGTTAACTGTTAAGAGGTAATGGATGAATAGCTAGGAAATGAAATTATCGTGTCAAACGTCTAAGTGGATGCATGGTCGCGCAAGGTCAAGGTCCCAACGTACGATTGATTCCGCGCCACTTATACCACTGACACTGCAGTTCCTCGTCCACGATCTAAGACGCAGCGGTCACTCGTTGCACACTTGCTGCCTATTGTGTTGACAATACGACGGTCGCCACGCAAATCGGAAGATACAAATGATATAATGAAGGATGATACTTGAATGATAATAGGTATGACTATTTATATGAAACTAGTGCTAGCCTGTAAGCCTAAAGTTAGTCTGTTTTAAATAGTTTATTTATATTATGTACTTAATCTGAAAACTCTGTATGCAGTATAGGATCGTTGCTTTTGATGAATTTATAACATCGCATCCACAAAACTGATACTAAAAGTCTACTGCTTGCGAAATATGAAGGCGTCTTTCATCAGATTATGGAAATAATGTATTTATATAACGAAATGTTATGATTAAAAACTATTTATAAACGTCTATTAATGTACATATGCGCCCACTTTGCCACTGTGCTTCAAATTACTGTACTGTTATTCTACTCTCCTTACATTTTGATACAATGACGGTAAAGACGTTTAAAAATCAGTACAGAAACCGACAGATAATTAAAATCTTAATATATATAAATCTCCTGTCACGATGTTTGTCCGCGATCGACTCCTAAACTACTGAACCGATTTAAATCAAATTTTGCACACCTATGCATTTTTATCCAACTTAAGATATAGGATACTTTTGGATCCAATAGGTGACGCTGTTGTCGAGAATCTATAGTGCTGCGGAACAATGTCCGCCAAGTCAGCTAGTATTTTATAATTTTTATAGACCTGCATTGTCATGAGTCACAAATAATCTCTATAAATCTACGCAACTTCATATATTTAAACGTGTACCTTTTGTTTGGTTAAGAACTAGCAATAGCAAGAGGTAAGCTGAAGGTCGTAAGATAAGAAATCAGTTGGTTTAATAAAAGTGAAGTATAAAATTGCTTTTGTACTCGCCAAGCAATAAAAAAGGAAACATTGTTGTCGTCCTAAAGTAAGTAAATACAAAGTAAATATACATAATCCTGAAAATATAAGAATTATAGATTAGGTATTATTTTATTTATAAAGTAAATATAGTTAGCTAATTAATTTTGCTGTACAAGTAAGAGTTTCTGAATATTATAGAGAAATTTTAAGAAAAAAAACAGAGTACCATGGATTTAAAAACTCGTAATGATCTAGGAATAAAAGTGTCTTTCTGTCTCTCTGTCGATCTATAAAAATATTGTAAAGCAATGAAATGCTGTTTTTTTATTTAAAATAATTATCCCATAAGAGTCCGATTATAACTACATCGTTTTTAATCTATTTTTATGTGAAATATTTTTTATTCTTAACTGCATTCTCACCTGATAGATAATAATATGTTCTATTTTAAATGTTATCACTTGAACTTGACAATGAACTTACACCCGTGATGTAAACAAACTGTGTAAACTAGCACAACAAGAAACCTATTACGTATGTTAATAATAGGTATAAAGTAACTTCTAGAATTATTTTGTCACAGTTCGATTGTCATCACCACGTCATAACATACTTAACAAATAAGTGAGCTATGTCACCTTTAATTGAATCGCAATATTTTTTTTCATGTTACACCTTGGCGCTGCTCGTTATGGCGACTTACTAGTGCGACTTTCGATGGAACTATAATGATAGAGTCAAAAGATAAAATGTCAGACCCTTATTTAACCTCATAATCCATCAGTAATAATGGGGGCATCTTATAATGGCACAAAAAGTAGCAATCATTTTATATAGTAAAGCCTGTTCAGCGTGGGTACCTACCTATTAGTATTATATAGTTTAACTAGCTGCCATGGCGAACGTTGTTCCGCGGCACTACAGATTCTCGACAACAGCGCCACCTATCGGATCCAAAATTATCCTATATCTCAAGTTGGATCAAAATGCATAGGTGTGCAAAATTTTATTAAAATCGGTTCAGTAGTTTAAGAGTCCATCGCGGACAAACATTGTGACAGGAGATTTATTTATATATAATAGATTAGATCATATCTCTGGATAAATTTCAGGCATGTTATTTGTAAGATACATCTTGACATACATAAATAATACAATAATATTTTTTAGTAATATTATATTATAAAAAAGATACTTAATATCAGCAGCATTATAAAGCTTTCCATACAAACTACATTTGTTCATTGATGAAGTAAAGAAGATAAAATGGATACAGAATTTTCTAGTAAATATTAAATAAAATTATTATATTTCATAATTACCATAGTTTGTACAATAGAAGAGGAAAAATTTAATGTTATTTGTATTCCTAAGAAAGAAAACTTAATGGGAAATCCTCCTGTGTTAGGTCATTGTTATGCAAGGCAATTATTCCTATTATTTCCTCTAGTGTAAAAAAAACTTTTCTTTATATATAAGTACTTACAAATTATTTGACTGTACTGTTCTCTGCATTCAATTAACCACTCATTTTATGACAAAAATAGGCAGATAATATTACATGTATCTGTTGATCATAACTTAAATTTCTATTAATTAAAAAAACCTAAGTATAGACATTGCTACAAACTAAGAAAAAGTATACAAAATATTATTTAATTCAAAATGTTAAGTATACAAAGTGGTTTTTACACTTTTCGAAATTCAAGTACCTACATATTTATAAAGTACACAGTTATACTCAGTGCCCTGATGACCATAAACCCTTAATAACCACAATATTTCTTCTTCCACAGATGCATGCGTGGAAGTGGGGGTCCCGCTTAGCTGGTCGTCGGGTGTGGCGTGCTGCCCCAACTGTAGGCATGAACTGCGGGTGTCGCTCGCCTGCCCCAAGCACCAGGGGCCCGTAACGCCGGTCACCCCCCCTTTCCTCCCCTATCTCCCTCACTCGCCCCTCTATTCCGCTCCTACAACGCCGCCCTCTCTCTCCGCACCGTACAATGAGGAGCTCAGGCGGCTAGCTGACACCCTCAGCGCCCTTCGGCTATCCGGCTGGTACTACGGCAATTTGGATTGGCAGGTTCGTTAGCATTTTAGAAGATATATTAATACTAGTTTTAGAAGATATATTATTACTAGATAAAAAGTATCCTACGTGTAATGTGTTATTCTGGGTTATAACGTTCAAACGCCATCTATTAACAACATCCGGAACTAAATATCTAGCAAATAACAAAATATTGATCATTCCCATTGAAAAACAACGAATCGTCGTTACTTCTATATCGATAGAAATATTCTTGATTCATTGATTAAAAGTCTTTAGATAATGTGTAAATGTTAACTTTTCGTCTTTCCAGGGTGCCCGAAGTCTACTGAAGGACGCCAGTGTTGGTGCCTTTGTAATTCGAGATTCGGGGGACAGGAACTTCATCTTCTCACTGTCAGTACAGACTGAACGAGGGCCTACTTCGGTTAGGTTACACTACGAACAGGGGTTCTTTAGGTAAGGAACACTTTAATAATTATATTAGATATATTCTAGTAATGTGGTAAGGGTTTGAAAGAGACAATTAGATCCTCAGAACATAAACCTGAGCAAAACAACTTCTGCGCATCTAATGTCTCTTTCAGACTTGCTAAGTTACTTGCCAAGACTATCCAATGACATAAACATTTTGATTTTATATCACTAAGTTATAAAACACATGCCATTAGAGACAAGGAAGTGATTAGTAAATTTTATTAAATTCAAAGTAATTTATTCAAATGGGCATCACTGATACATAGGCTTCCCAACCCTCCTGTATTGCCCGGGAGACTCCGGTAATAATGGGTAACCTCCCGACCTCCCGGTAAGCAATAAATTCTCCAGTTTTTCTAAAAATTAAA
>DWKA01000556.1:0-15971 GCA_018249155.1 Panoquina ocola ocola
AACATTAAAGAAAGCGATCGCGATTAAGAAGAAAATTCAAGAGTAAACGAAATAGTTTAATAATAATATATTGTATATTTTTATTAATATAAAGAATCATTCAAGCTTTTTCATTTGATTCATCATATTGAAGTTTGTCGCTTTTTGTAATTTGCTAAAATTTTTGTAATTACGCGTTAGCGTAAGACATGAAATTGGCGTGCTCCAGCATTTTATCAACAAAGTATTGTATTCTATGCACATACATTTTGTTGAAACTTGAAAACAATAGCCAATCTAAACGCCCCAAACACGGTGTTCTAATAGATTCGGGTCGGTCACATCCAGTTTGATTAAACTTATTTGATAATCACTGACCCTAATATTAGATTTGGGTTTCAATTTAACGTTGTCAGTTCCTGGCCTTTGTGAATCTGTAGGTATATTATTATCTTCAATCCCTTTCCTTTGACAATTATTGATAACAAATTACTTTACTTGCGTAACGAGGTTATCACTAAAGATTTTTTGTGTATCTTTATTAAATATAGTGGACAAATATACACATAACTCGTCTGATTGAGTATATGAATAGTACTATGTTTGTTATTTGAGAATACTATCAGTTGGTTTTGTATATAACCTACTTAAAAAAAATAAACGGGTTACTGTTGGGTAAATCATAAGTACGTTATAAGTAGAGAACATTTAGAAATGACCCACTCTATAATAGAGAAGAACTGTGTGCGACAGATTAAAAGTGAGGTCGGTTCTTAACCGGAGTCCACTCGTGAAAAGTGGTCTACATTTACGTTATAGTCACTACATACAACTCGCAGTAATTACAGTTATTGCAAAGCTGAATTGTTCTTTTATTACTACTATTATTATTCTCTTTTTCCTTACTACTAGAACATAATTATTGTTCTTTGGAACACAAAATATTCGTTACTACACATCAATGTCATCTGAAACCATGTTAAAATTGTTTTCTCAGAATTTGAAAACTTTTAATCATTTCACTCTTTATTTCAGAAAACTTAATATTAAATGTACATAAATATTTTAATAATAAAGATACCGAATCTAAATCATAATAAAGTTTATCTATTTCATAACATGCGACGTCGCATGTGTTATAACAGAAGTTGTGTAATCAAAATATTAGTAAGTGTATTAATTAATTAGAGACCGTCCGGATTACTGAAACTCGCACAAAGCTTGCACAAAGGGTAATGTGTGAAAATTAAATCATAAAAAATTGTAAAAGTGAAAGAATTTTCGTTCGTACTTGTACTCAGATTCATTATTCATAGAAAACCACTAGGTGCTCTAGGTGCTATGAGTAAACTTACTAGTTTTATAAGTTTAGTAATCGTAATTTAATAAAACAGCAATATTCTTATTAAGATGTAAGTAACACTAACAGAATTTACTGACTAAATACAGTCTCTCGTACAATCCAACTCGAAGTTTATCTCAGCTGTTTATGGGCAGTAGGGGATGGTACCACTGGAAGATCATAAATCATGCTATTCTACAAAAATATTCTGTATAGCAACACATTAAGAATGCATTATCTATAATCTAATATCGCAGTAAAATCTATAGATAATGCCATTTAAGTTCCTAATACGTATAAGTTAGAGGAAATAGCGACTATCTACTTCATAAACTTGAGAGCGTTCCTCCGAAGTTTGTCTCGACAAAGTAGGCTACAAAAGTTTCCAGAAGACAAAGCAGAAGCACAAAGTGAAATTTCCTTGACTGATTTTATAGTTCAGCCACCTCTTAAAAGTTTTAAGAGTATTTTCTATCCGCATTAATATTATTATAGGAATAACTACTCTATTTGCAACTTTTTAACATGTTGTGTTTTTGATATTCTATAATGTTAGCAATCCTCAAATAATTTGCCTAGTAACTGGTAACAATGTTACATACTGACAGCAGTAACTTATTTAGAAATTTTGGATACAAACACAAAGTGGTCGTAAATTATGGAACCAAGTTATGGTGCTTATTTCAGGTAATTGTATTTAATCTAACTTGACAAAACTACCTTATTTAAGTCTTACCGTGATAATAGGACCATATTTATTTATGCGTCAATCTTTAAACGAAAAGTTAACGACACAGTGATGACATAATTTTTTTTTTCGAAGTCAAATTCCACAGCAATGCTTTTAACAAAGTAGGTACACAATGATTCAGAAAAATAGTGAAATATCGTAGTCGAAACGAATAAAATTCACGAACCGTAAATAGAAATACACAATTCTGCCTAACATAATAACTCGACATGGTATGTGATTAAAAAGCGCAAAAAATACTTCTTTGAAATATGTTTTCAAAAGGACGGGGCCGGGTCTTTTATCAATAATGTAAAGTTCCGCAGCTTGAGTGTACAGTACCCTGAGGCATGTTTTCTTGAACAAAATTTGTTTTCCTCAAGTTGGGCAATTAATGTTATAATTCTCATTTATTGCGCAACTTTAATTCGTTTTCACTACTTGTAGCCGACGATTTATTTGGGACGGTTTAAAGATATATTGGACTTCTAGGTGTTTTATTGATTTTTACTTAATTCTGCCATGTTCTTAGAATTTAGAAGGTACCAGGCTGTTTCATTTAGACATACCTAACTGAATTCTGACACATGCCTGGTAAAATTGTGTGAAAAACTTAGAAGAAATCCGTTGATCGCTAATCAGCGAGCGCAGTCGGTAGTTGGATGGGTGACCGCTAGAGGCTAAGTTTCTTGAGAGCTTTCGTACTTCGGAGGGCATGTTAAGCTGCCGGACCCCGTTTTTATCATAACATAGCAGTCATGTTGGAAAGCCTTCGGGAGGCTTTAGAACCTCCAACACTTGGGTTGGCCATTAACCCCTCCACCACTCCACACTGGAACAGCATGGTGGAGTATGCTCAAAGCCTCCTCAGCTACGAGAAGAGACCCGTGCTCTGTAGTGTAGTAAGTTTGTTTGTTTTTTTTGAATTTTTCTTCTGCTCTTTTTTCTTTTTTTTTTCATTTTCAATGCCGCTACCACTGATCTCATTTTAATGCAAAGGTTGGCTGGTAGAGAATGCTTTTAGCGTTAAGCCCGCCTTTTGTACCACTCATGTTTGGTATAATAAAGTTTAAATAAATAAATAAATAAATAATATTCGTCTTTATTAACCTGAATTTCTAGTACCTAGTATTGACCGTATTATAATATTCTTATATGTACCTAGTTATAACAAGCGTTTTCCCAAAATTATGACTGAGAATTAGCCTGAAAGTATAGATGTAGTGGAAGTTTAGTCCAGTCTATAAGTCTATAACGTAGAAATTACAAAGTAGGAAATGGTTGTACGATTTACAGAAATTCCAAAAGAGACTAATATTATGTCGCAATGAAAATAATCAAATTGTGTAACAGCCCGTTATATCTTAAATCATCTTTTTTTTAAAGAAAGTAAATATGTTTATTCTTTTTAAGGTAACAGTTTTCCTAAAATACAGATAAATATAAATGATTGCTTTCAATCTCGTGCAATAATTCAGAATTATTGTAAAGTGCCGTAAGACAAAATTATTGATTCGATGCCGCTCGTAAATAAATGCAAAGTATTCTATGATTTATGACACCTTTTGTTGTTTAAGCAATGGCAGACTTCGAACTGATTCATATCATCGGACGGACCTCACGATCCGTGGGAATTGTTAAAGATAAATAAGGGAATAGCAGATGCATGCGATGGAATCTCCTTTATTAGACCTTAAGGATTTAAAGAATGGCACGAAATAGAAAACTGCAACAAAAGAATTCTCCATCTCGATTGAAAACTCTCGCTTAATCACCAATACGATATCTAATAACGAAGCGATCGCGTCGATCTATCGATAAGTACTTAAGAAGGCATCGTATCTCAAATCGCAGGAGGCGTTATAGACCCCGGAGAAAGTAATGATCAGCTCTATTCATCACGAGTGCACCCCACACGAAGTTGTCTATTTTAATGACAGTATAATTCTTTTAAAAATAATCACTACCACGTAGGTAGCATTTGGAACTAGTATTTATAATTGCGATGATAAGCATGAGTCAACTCACACAATTCGTTAAGTTTAGAATAAAGGCTTACGTCAGATGTTAATGAGCGCGCGTAAATCAACATCTTAAATGAGGCGATAATGTAACGTCACTGAGCTTCTTTTTTGGGATTTAGTAAGATTGATGTGTTAGAATAATTTCAGTTGATAAGTTGTCTAAGTGTAAATAAATAAAGCGTTCGAAAAATGTTACAAAATAATAAATGACGTTGAAGATTCGTCAAGAAAGCGGCCGCCTCGACTTGCCCGCCCACGCTCGTACCACTTTCCAAATTCCTCTTGTAAGCGTTGCAATCACCTATGTGCGTGTCATGCGACAACGGCGCTTATAATTTATTATGTGGAAAAATTTCTTTAATAAAAATGTGTAATAACATAGCTAAATTTATAGCTGAACTACGTACGAAACAGCGTGTAAGTTTCCCAACAAGTCTGTTGTATCACATGTTAATTAACTTCTGAGTACATGAGATAATTGTACATTTAAAATTGATGACTTATTATGTAAACCGGTCCATTTGATAAATAAAACGAACATTAATAAATCCAATAACTGAAGTTCAAAGTATCGCACATGGCAAGGACATAATTAAGACATTACAAATAATCAAGAGTTCAATGTATCTTAACCAAGATTTTTTTCTGACATAATAATACAAAGAGACATATTATATCTTTAATGATAAGGAAGTGAAACCGCACATTCAGTATATGTATAGTTATTTTCTATTTTCATATCGATAAGAAATCACTATTTTATTTACCATACCAAATCCAAATATGGCTAATATGCCCTCAGTATAATATTTATAAAGAGAAATGTAACTCAATCTACGTACGTAGTAAACTTGTTTAACAAAAGTTTATATTTTATACAAACGTTACAAATAGAGTTTATGTTTCGGCAAAAGTAGTTACTCGGAGCGATGCACCGCCCGACACTCGTACATGAATATTCAGGGGCAGTACGGCTGGTTGGTTCAGCAATAACTGTTAACTCGCGCCATATTGTGCCGTTCTGTATTATCTCGTACCCTGCGGCGATGGTTTCCCTCCTTTAAACATCAAGACTCTCAGTTAGAACTCGTACAATCTTTTATAATGGCTCCTATAATCGTAAAGTCTTAAAGCTCCCGTTTACAATTTCTGCAGCGAACTAGTACCGGCTACTCCACCAGCTGTTGTAGTACAACTATAACATTAGCGTAACGTAAGTCCACGTTTGTTTACGTTGATGAAGGTTGCATAGAATTGCGAGGCCTCCAGTATACGCGCGGGTCTGCGCTCGTGCACGCGTCTCGGTGGCGCCAAAACGGACTCTTGCGCAACTTGAACACGTCGCCTCGTGTAGCTTAAGAGCCGTCTCGATCGATTACAACCATCCGAAGACGCTGAGATGGCGATTAAACATGACCGTGTCTGACATAAAATAATACCTCAGTCTACCAAAATGAAGCCACAGATTTTCGTAATCCTCCTCGTCTGTTACACAGCTCACAGCCAGCTCCGTTTAAGGGGGGTTGTTCACAAACGAGATACTTTTTACCACAAGAAAAACACAAACGCTTCCAAATGTGTTTTAAATGAGACGATAACTAATGACTACGAGATTCTGTCGTCCGCCGTGTCTGAATCTAAATACATTTTCACGGCTAGAGTCCTTAGTGTCAGGAAGATAAAGCGCGGCGTCAAGCCCAACGTGAAAGTTTTCATGTCATACAAATTATACATCCGAAAAATGATGAAAGGAAATATTGAGGAGCTGAAGAGTTACGTGTTTTTAGGCGACGAGCGAACACTGAACGGAGGTATTGTGTACGTTAACTGGCTACGGACAAATAAGTGCGCGTATAAACTTTATAGACATTCCTCAGGTATATTTTTGAGCGACGGTTTTTACGAAGGCTTTTATAATGGACACGAGCCACGACTACGATTGTTGAACGAGCCACTTCCACTGTCACTTTACGATTTGGACAGAGTGAATGCCGCGTTGAAAGGTAAATGTTTACTGTCATTTGAGGTGTTGGCGTACTCGTATATGACTGAAGCGTACAAACGTTATAAAAGTTATGTTCTTTTGTTATTAAGTCCTATGCGTTCACGACAATAAACCTGATATTTGTTTGTTTTAACACTTAATGCTCCGATAAAGTTGATTGCTTTGGTGGGATTGCGTCATTTAGCAGGTCCAAAATAAAATGTTGCTTTATTTAGCGAGTACGCGCAAAGTAGACAGACTTGTTTCGTTGGGGATTAGCGCTATCACAGAAAATAGTTCGGCGAGACTGCTCGCTGGATTGGGAACAATCGATAAAAATAATTAAAAACCTATTACTTGCTTGAACATTCTTAAGGTATGTACTAGTAGGTACATGTTTATGATATTATTATTTTGATTTTTTTTGGTTCTAATTCATAGTTTATCAATAAATTGGATTTGCCTTTCGTTTTCTATGTGATAAAATCTAGGTACAAGTCTGTATTACATAACTTTCGTAGAGTAAATAATAGGATAACATAATTATTATAGACTTATAGATAGGAAGACATTGGTGACGCTATTACGTTTCCATTAGTTTGTCGCTAATCATATAATATATTTAGGTATTACAATCTTGGTCGCATTTTACCTTCCAAATCCATATGACGCAACAGTAAAATGCAAACAATATATATAAAGCACGGTTATACATGCTAATGCATATGATATTACCATGTAGGTATGCAATAGACGGAATCAAGTGGGCGATTCTCGGCAGCTAACGCGCCCCATAATTTACCTCATCGAGCTCTTTAACAATCGTACCTCCTACTGTCAGATCTTAATGACGGTAATTTAAATATTTTGCAACACGTTGGCAGTGTCGGATGCAACGTCTATACAGTTCATAGTTCAAGACATTTAAAATGCATTAAAATTAATAATGAACTCGATTGACCTCAAATTTCGAAATGTTCTTTGAAAAAGGATGTCATTTGAAAAAAGGTTTTGATAAACCTAACCTCATAAGTCATTTTTATTCAGGCTTTGATGATATTGTACAACTCGTGCAATACTTATCATCACAATGATCATCACTGTCAGATAACTGTCCTATGGCTTAGGACTGCGCAGTTAAATCTTTTTTGTAACTTTTGTAACGGCTTAACAGATCGTTATTTAAAAACCGATTAGATTAAAACAGTAGCGATGAAACTGTTATAAGCGCAGATATTTTATAGCACGATCAAACCTGAATCAGAGTACTTGCCTGTCAGCGCTTTAATTGATACTGTCTCAGTTAAAACTGTTCAAGCAAATATCATTTTTATTCCTACGGTATTATGGTCTATAAAGTCTTGCAGGCCCGTGACAGGTGGCCCAGTAATTACTGTATTTAGCCCGGGATATAATATGTATCAATATCGTGTAATGACCAACCTGGGTGAGTAATTGGAGACTTTTGTAGCTGAAATCCTAATTGTAGCAAGTGTTTTAAATGTTAAACGGTTTTAATCGATATCAAAGTGTTGTCTTGTGGCCATTTTCTCGGATTTTGGGATATTAATACCTGTCCATATATTTTCGTACGATAGATATTTATACATTTGTTGATTTATCAATTAGCGTAATTTTGAAAACCCTGTGTAACTTTTTAGTATTAATTTTCAAATAAAATACTTGTATAATTTGAAATCCTTATTTATATTTCGAATTGCAATTCACAATATAATTGATTAATTAAGTAAAAAGTGTTAGCATGAAATATTAATTAAAGCACAATTAAAACTGGAACAAGAACGGAAGTTCAAATACAATTATATCTCCTTGTATCTCAACATTTCTAACTGAGTGAAGAACTCTATGGTCTTAAAGAGGGAAGAAAACTTCCAACTAAGTACTTTGCAAGTCCGTGGTCACTTCTCAAGTAGAGACGCTCTGAGAAAACTAACAGTACTTGTGCGACAGTTTCATCATTCAGACTTAATTTATGCTGGTAAACAGATTAAAACGTTCTTTCAAGTGCAAATCGAAAACAAATCTGTGTTGCGAATCGTCAAAGTTGGATTTTACAAGATAAGTTTAGGATATGATAGAGTTTATGATATTGTAAAGCAAACAAACGAAAATAAAACCTCGTTAGGTGTGGATAAATGAAAATTGGCCAAGTGCTGGTTGGACTCGCGCAACATGGGTTAATAATTGAATGTTCTGAGAATATTTCAAATGCAGACCTGTTTCCATTACAAATCGAGCCAAGATATCACGTTTGGTGTATGAGAAATATTTATTTTATTCAGTTTTTAGTATTTGTTGTTATAGAGGCTACAAAAATACATCATGTGTGAAAATTTAAATTGTCTAGCTATCAAGGTTCATGATATTATTTTACAGCCCGAACACAGAAAGACAGACCGACAGTGATGTCTTAGTAATAGGGTCCTGTTTTTACCCTTTGGGTCTGGGACTCTAAGAACCATGTTTCTTCATTAGCTGCTATTCCATCAGAAGAGAACTAATGTTAACCAATATTGATTAAAATCAATACGCCAGGTCTAATTAAAGTGAAGAACCATTAGCTTTACTACATAGTTGCGTATTAAGAGATGTGACATTATTATGTATTGTGATTGTAACTTCGGTTTCTTCCAATATACAAAGGAGATTATACTGATTGCTTTCATTGTAACTAACATTCCGCATAAGCCTACATAGCGCGTAGCCAACACGCACTTGCCCGGTTTTCTTAATTCATATAAATACATAATATTATGACTTGTGTTGGACTAACAGTAGTTTTAATGAATTTATAACTTAGACATCGGTTTCTTGGGTAGCATATTTCTCAATTTGCGACGCAAAATCTTTCCACTTGGATTTTTTGGTATCTCTTCGATGAATACCACACCTCCTGTTAGTCTTTTCCATGGAGACACCTGGAAATGATGAGCAGTGTCAGTTTAGAAGATTATAATCGTTTGAATTCGTTTTTGTACATTTTTTCTACTTTTGGTATTATATTTTTGCGTTTTAAGATTAACCTTATTGACCAATGACATCATTTGAATTACTTTGATTATTTATATCAAAATGTACCTTAGAGGCGACGAAATCAATTATATCCTTTTCTGTAACTTGAGAATTTGGTTGCTTTACTATAAAAGCAGTTGGCAATTCTCCAGCTAAGTCATCAGGTTTTCCTATCACACCAACATCTTTAACAGCTGGATGCTGTAATAAGAGCGCTTCGAGCTCAGAAGGTGCTACCTGTAATCCATTTTTCATGTTAAATTCAGTTATTAGTTCGCTAACATATTCATATAATAATAATATCGGTTAACAAGAAATATATAATTGTGTGTTAATCTGATTGCCGTTTGCTCGATTTTATTATTTATAATGATTAGTATTAGGTAGTTTATTTCATCAGTAATGTTTTAATAATTGTAACTGTATATTATGAAATGTTTAGTACGGATTACTTATAATATTAATAAATAATCATTAGATAACATACTATACGACAGTCATGCTTTTACTCAAAAGAAATTACAGGCCTCGAACTTTATTAATGACTTATGGTATCTAATAAAAACACATTCATGAGATGAATAACACGTTAATCTATACATTCACTCAATGCATCCTGCAGAAGTAACTATTAACAGGACTTTGACCTTATTAAACTTATCGCATCAGGGATTCAAGAACTATGAGACATTTGTCAAGTAAGCTTGTATCTCATTAATATTCGTTTTCAATGATGTTTCAATTTTAAGTTCGATAACTGTTATCTCTTTCAGCTACCAATTAATGTATCTATATTGTATATTTATTAGACAGAGGAGAAAAATATCTCTTTTATTATCTATATTAACACATAATGGGTAAGATAATAATCTATGGAATACCTATTTATGAATTAAAATAATTTCAGAAAAACATTGAACACTTACTTGCCAGGCATTGTACTTAATAAGTTCCTTTAACCGATCTACTACATAAAAGTAACCATCTTTATCGTAATATGCAATGTCTCCGGTTTTAAAGTAACCTTCATCGTCAAAGTCATCTTTCTTGTCCTTTCCTATATAACCTTCGAATACAACAGGACCTTTTACACATACTTCTCCCTCTTCGCCAGGCCCTAATATTTTTCTCGTTTCAACGTCAACAACCTGAAATTTTAATAACGACAACCCTTCACATTCATATCTCCACTCTAGGATTCCATGAGTCATGGGGTATGGTGAACCATGCACATTCAGATCAAGAACAGTTTAAACTTATGGGTCAAATTTAACCAAGGATCATTTGAATGGCAACCAAGTATTCACTATGCCACGAGGTTTGCTCTAATTTTGTAATTGTAAATTATTGTAAGTAGCATAATTATTACATTTTTAAATTGTAATATAACTTTTTTTGATAATAAAACTTATGCTCCTTTATCATTTCATTACATACTTTTGTATGACAGCACTCAAGAGATACTTATAAATACATAGGCAGAGACAATTGATAAAACCAAATTTTACATGATTTGTAAATAGAAACTCTAAGTAAAGTATTTTTTTCTGCTTCTTTCAAAGTTTTATCAGCCTCTTATTATCAATATTTAGGAAGTGATCATCACTATCTTCTGATAACGATGTTTGTACAGCGCCTGTTATAGCTTGATGATACAGTGTTTGTGTCAAAAATAATGTTTTGTATATTCTAGCTATCTCATGTAGTATGTACCTTTATTATGTTTCCTGTATTAATTTGTCCAACGCTCCCTGGTCTTGGTGCATGCTCAAATTCTCTAGTGAGTGCTCCAGTGGCTTCAGTCATACCAAAACCTTGAAGTACATGTTTTATATGTGGGTACCTGTAATTGAGAAGTCGCAAATGTAATTCTGTGTTTTTATGGAAATTCGGTACTTTATTTATATTTAAAACAACATATTTCTGTGAAATAAATGAAGTGCATGGCACAATTTATCAGTTGAATCACAATGTAACAATTGTAAATAACGATGTTGTTCAAAAGAAATGTAATCCGCAGTAATTTAACGATTACCTCTTTTTGAGTTGACTTATAACGCTCGGGTTTAGAGGGGCACCTCCGCAGCTAATAAGTTCAACCGAACTAATATCATATTCCTGCGCAATGGATGATTTACACAGAATTACCAGCACGGGCGGTGGGACGGACAGTATTCCGATCTATAAAATTATATGGACTGTTGCATTCATGGAAAAGTACGAGTACCTACTATAAATAACTCAGAATATTTTATATCTAGCTTTGTTTGTAAAAAGCTAAAATATACAGTTGTCATTAAAATTAGTTCTTGTAATGATAGACATTCAAATATAATTAAATTTAAAAAGATTATATTATTATATTATTTTATGGAGTGTATATAAAATCTAATTTGTACTTATAACACCTCTCATTTTAGCCAAGGGTTAAACGAAATGAAATTACCTTATATCTTTCAATGGTTTTCAGGTAGAGTCGTTCGTCAAATCTCGGAATAAATATCATAGTTTTTCCATCGACTATTTCATCCAATGTACATATTAATCCCATACAAGATGACCATGGCGCGATTGATAGAAGTGGCTTTTGTGAAGTACTGAATCTATGTGATATGAAAAATTGATAACAAGTATTAGGAATATAACCATTTAACTTACTGCTATTGGTATTATGGATGTAATTCTGGACTAAAAAGAATCAGGGGAGGTGCTCATGGATGAGACTGGAACTGACCAACACTAAATTAAAAAATATTCAAAGATTAATAATTCTCCATCATAATGCACGAGTAGAACCGAAGTCAAAAAAATTGTACAAAGACCAGCGACATTCAACTAAAAGGATTTTTAGCAAGAGCATCGACTGTTGGACAAAACGTCAAAAATGGTGGAGATCGTTTTGGAATTAAAAACGATTGAATTTTTTTCTGCACGTGCATAGTAATAACATTTTTGTAACATTATCAAAATGTAGTTATTTCATTAGAGATGACATTTATTTTATTATAACTTTCACGATTCATATTAGTTTGAAGAACGTATCTCAGACACAATTATGTTTGACTTACGGTGGTTGCATTCCAGCAACAATAAGATTTTCGTGGTTTAATTTAGCTCCTTTTGCAAATCCTGTGGTCCCCGAAGAATAAAGTATAAGGGCAGTTCGCTTTTCTCCTGAAATAGCAAAAATACATATTAACAGATTTACTATAACGAATTAATGTCCTGGAAATATTAAATTAATTATAATAATTACCTTTGAAATCAGGTGTCTTAAACTGTTTTATATCAACATGTTTTCCAATTAAATCTTTGTAGAGTAGCCCAGTGTGGTTAGGTGTGTCGTCAAATAAGATAAATGTACGTATTAAATTGAGTTTTTCAATATCTTTGAAGTTCTTTGTAAATGTGTCTTTGGATAAAAACATGTACGT
This sequence comes from Panoquina ocola ocola, assembly GCA_018249155.1. NCBI lineage: Eukaryota > Metazoa > Arthropoda > Insecta > Lepidoptera > Hesperiidae > Panoquina > Panoquina ocola. The sequence goes on from DWKA01000556.1 coordinate 12,527, forward strand.
TGGTCTGGAGATTTTGAGTGCGTGTGCTAATTCATCTGAAAATTTAATTTTAATAACATGGTTAACAACTGTTTGAGGTGACTGCAACTCTTACGTAGTTACATATTTCAATATACACACCAAATATCAACTGCAATCTGAATGATAGCTGTTATAAAACAACAATAATGATTAAATTTTTTTGCATAAATATAATATTATAATTCTGAGAATTCGTTTTATGGTAACCATTAGAGAGTAAATTATTGCAAATGGCCATAACGAGTCTTAAAATATTGCTATGAAATACAAAAATCGTGACTGCACGTTGCATTTAAAATATAAAGTGTCCGCGATAGTAACATTTTAAAATCATACTCTCCTTTACACTGGCAGTATTTGAAATGTTAATTAGTATTAATATTCATGCCTGCTTATATTAATCTTTTTAGTTTTAATACAGGAGTAAAATTATAACATACAATATCTACTAATATGAATTTGACCTTTTCCTTCTATGTAAACTTGGATGCATTATTTGTTTAACATAAGCCACATACATTGTTAGACAGAAAGAACAATGTAGAGAAATAATTCTAGGCCTTATACTAACTACTTCTTAGGATACTTCTCATTATGTACTTACCTTTACTGTAAGAACTGTTTAGAACGGTAACCACGGCTTCAGTACATAGTACTGCTATATTCGTGACCATGACTTCGATTCTGTTTTCACTGCTTATAGCAACGACGTCACCTTTCTTCACGCCCAGTTTCACAAGCGAAGAAGCAATGTTCACTACTTTTTGAGCCATCTCATCGTAGGTTATTTGACTTCCATCGACAGCATTGATCTTAAAAATTAAAATCTTGTCATCAGATTGAATAATAGACCATCCATGTAGAGTTTCTACATTTACCGTTAGCATTGAAGACATTAGAGATATTACGTTTATTTTGCACAAGTAAAGATACAAAGTAATTCAAGACACTTTTTGAGAGCTTGTTACACAGAGCTTGCTTGTTGAGGTCTCTGCCATATTTTGAGTAAAAATTCGAGTACACACACATGTACATATAGAAGAAGATGAGTAAATGAGATGGATGCAAGGACAGAAAAAAAGATGTGATGTGCAGGGTGATTAAGAAAAAGTTTGAAAAAAGCAAAATAAAATCATCAATACATATTGGTTATGCTTACTATTTTGTAAATTATAAAGATTATCGTAAAAATAGTGACAAGATTCAGACAAAATATTGAACCTCAGAAAAACTAGAATGTTCATATTTGAGTCATATTTTTTAGAAGTGTCCACTCGCGGCTTCGCCTGCGTAAAATTTGACCGATAAAAACTATCCTAAATTTCATTAAAATCGGTTCAGCAGTTTTTGCTTGAAGAGGTAACAAATAAACTCGCATTTTTTACAATATTAGTAGGATTCTTATTATACTTATAGAAAGGTGCGTTAAGGAACTTCAATGTTAAGGAAGCCATCACAATCCCGCAAAGATGCACATAACACAAAAATACAAAAACTTTTAAAATTATAAAAAAAAACTTACAAGCGCTGCCTTGTTTTTAAAATTAACAATCCTGTCCAGAACATATCTTCCATAACATAAATGTTGGGGTACTTCTGCACTACGACCGTATAATATTCCCGAATTTTGAGTCATTTTGCAGTGCTAAATGTGTTAACATGTGGTTGAAACGGCAAACACTCGTAGATTGAAGAAGTGTGTATGAAAAATTAAAACATGAGCGGTATGACGCTCACGCAAAAGGAAATAAGTTTAAATATTTGATTTTTTTTTAAATGCTCTTAAGATTTTATTTACATAATTTATTTTATCACAGACGCTATTGACGTACTTTTTACGAATATTTATTGATTATAAAAAAAAATACTATTTATCAAATTATTATTATGTAAATGATGAAGTAATATTACCATTAGACTTTATGTCACTTACCTTTAGGTGTAACTGAGGTCAAACACTAACTTATCATTTATAAGCAGAAAAATATATTTAAGATTATTTAGATAAGGTAAAGTAAAATAATAATATTACAAACACGTTTTACTACATTTTGGTTTAGATGTATTCATACCACCAGCCGGTGTACGAATTTTATAACTGATTATCATTTTCTTTTATCATGATAATGTTTGCATGCGTGCAAACATATGCCATAACTTCAGCTGATAGTATTATCATATTATTATACTTATGACGTCATTGTGTGTAAATAAAAATGTTATAACATGACATAATATTATTATTGACATTAGTAAGAAAATCGCTAAGTGTTTTTATTGCATTTTAATTACATTTTATAAAATATTTGTGTTTAATAAAAACATATTATTATCAGTTTTATTGGTATCCATAATTAGCATATAAAAGCGGTTATGACGATTATATGAAAATTTCCGTCATGGAGGAGCGCGCAATGTTCACAATTTTCACTCTCTGCCAATTCCTCAATTGAAAACTTCAAAAATGTACGTATGATGAAAAACTTCTTTGTGACATAGGTAGACCAGGTACAGTTTGATTCCTGTAAACTAAATTATAGAAACCTTATTTTTTTGATTTATACGTTGGACCTATTTATGCGATTCGTCATTCGGTTATGACTCATTCACTAGCCAGATTTTGTATACCTACTATGAATAATTATACGTAATGTATGACAAATTCGTTAAACCTTTCGGATATGAAAAAGAATCGTATCCGTCATAATATGCTCCAGTTTTATAGACGCCTTCATTGTCGATATTGTCACTTATTTTTTTTCCTACAAGACCTTTAAATAATACGAGTCCTTACACATAACTCGGACGGTTCAAGGGGTAATCTTATTATGGTTCTTATGCCTACGTAGACTCTTTAGAACCAATGTCGTAAAATAAGTATTTTATTTGAAGTTCAATAAAACTTTTACGATATATTTGTGGATATGTTCAAAATATTACTAAAATAATTTTGTTCTTCATGTTATAGTCAGCGACAACTAACTTGGCGAGAGTTTGAAAGGGACATTAGATGCGCAGAGGTCGTTTTGCTCTGCTTTTTGTTCTGCGCATCTTACTGTCTTTTTCAGGCTCTTGTCACGTTACGTGTTATATAATTATCACCAGCCTTGTAATTTGCGTATACGTGTTTCGGTATCACGGTTCGGTTTTCTGACAGTAGTAGGTAACTATTTTGCTTCACCTTGTCGGTGACGGGTCGATGTACATTTATTGGTTATGGTATTATACTCCGACTTTTAATTCGATTCCAACTTTGACATTCGCTACTGTCATTTTGTAAAATAATGATACCCTATATAAACTAATAGTGATGAACACAAGAATCGATAAACAATCGCGATTTTATATTAATATAAAATTTTAATATTGGTGTACCAATTAAAGGATAAATTATCAATTTTTATTGAAACAAATACTAGTAATA
>DWKA01000557.1:0-15969 GCA_018249155.1 Panoquina ocola ocola
TGACTGACATAGTGATCTATCAACGCACAGCCCAAACCACTGGACGGATCGGGCTGAAATTTGACATGCAGGTAGATTTTTATGACGTAGGCATCCGCTAAGAAAGGATTTTGATCAATTCCACCTCCAAGGGGATAAAAGTTAATACTCTTAATACGAGCGAAGCCGCGAGCAAAAGCTAGTTTATTATAAGCATCGAGCATATAACCGAATAGAGCAGTGAGCTAGAAAATTGCAAAACTGATCAGTGATTTGACACTTATACTTAAATGGCAATGCACACTCTTATTAAAACAGTACCGCACCTCATCACTTATTAGTGACCAAGTAACTTGTGTATCAGCCACTCAGAGCGCAGCGATCGGTGCAATGTTCTGGCGTAACATGTTTTTGAACAAAACATATAACATTATCGCCCTATTGGTTTATTAGATGCTCAATGATTAAGGTAATGTCGTTTATCGCATTCGATCTTACTTTATTATTACAATCAGTCTGTATAATAAACAAAACATTAAATGAACCTAAAGTCATAAAAATATTGACAATCGCAAAATATTACTGATATATTTTCTTTATTTTTAAGCGCCTTATAATAAAAGTTACCAGTTTTATCGTTCAGTTTTCGGTACATTTGACTCTCGTAATTAATTACGTCACCTTTATGAAATTCAATGAGGTATTCCTCGGCCGATCAAAGCCGTATCTTGTAGGATGGTACACGATTATGGCTTCTAAGGACAGCTATTAATATGCCTTTTGAAATCCCGCCCCCCTAATGCGTTTAAACGACGTCATAATATTCCCCTCCAGCAGAGGTCGGCAACCTTCTAAAGAACAGCCAAAATGGAGAATTCACAAGAATTTCCGATGGTTAAAGATTCAACAAGGATTTGAAATTTTATAGACTTTCTAAATAAAAAAATACATTTAATTTAATGTTTACGATAGATTTTATTGCCATAGAAGTAAGATAACTTGTTGGTTATCTAGAAATAAAATAAAATGTTAAATTCATAGACGAGTCAATGGGATTTGAGAAATATAAAATTACAACTTACAACATCCACACACAGTGGCGTAGCGTGTCTTGGCGGGGCCCCGTATAAAAAATTGTTTGGGGGCCCTTATATGTAAATATTTTCACAAAAGAAAAAAATATTGTGAAATATTTATTTATCACACCATAATTTAACCATTTGTAAAATAAACGCAGATAAGGCAGTAGCTACGCCCCTGTGACCACTCACTATAATAAGGTATATTATAGCAATTTTATCGGTAAAATTTTTAAATACATACTAATTTTAAACTTTATTTTGACACGCTACTTGAATTGATGATGGAATAAGTATACAAGTTAATTAATTTGTTTTGTAAATGTTTAACCTTATTTGCCAAACATAATTGACCTCCATAACCAACAAATCATATTTTGTTTATTAACAGTCAAACAAGTCCTTTAATTAACACTGAGTTCACAGAGTAATTACCTGCGATTCGGCCATTTTACAATTTCCTGAAATTTCCCCCAATTTTGTGGAATTGCCGCTTGTATTAAAAGTTGTAAGGTGACGCCGCATATTTCAAAGTTTCATAAGTAATTTATTCTTTTTAAAGGGGGCTTACTTTTGGGGGAAATTCTTTGTGTGTTACGAGTTGGAATTATTTCTGGTGTCTGATACTTTTCGTTACTCCGGGTCCAGTAAGGGGAACTTGCTTTTTCTTGCAAATGAACTTTCAGGTTTATACAAAGTTTTCCCTTTTGTGTCTGTATGATAAATTTTTGGTGAATGATAATTTTAACGTTCATATTTATGAACGGTTACTGTTTAGTAGCCGCAGAGGAAACAGCTGTTTATGGTTTAATTCAGTGTTTTATATTTTTTCGTATCCTTAACACAGATTCCTTTCCCAGAACCAGAGATCTGAAATATATATTTATGGATATCTGTCGATATAAACTGACGGACAAATAAACTGCAACAGAGTTCAGAGTTACTAGTTAGCAAAGTTTTTAGATTAAACCAAAATAAAATGTCGACACTGCCTATTAATGAAAAATCTCTGAATTTATAAAAGATAAAAATATTATAATCAGAAAAATAAAATATTAACAACTTTCATAGTAAATTAAATTTATTGCGTCTTAAACTTAATGCAGTTTATTAGTCCGTCAGTGTACATTATAACAAATTTTAGAATATATAACAATGTAACCCTAAAACGCTGCCTGATAAAACTGTCTTTGAGACGTATGGGTGCCATACGCCGTACGAATGGCAAGAAGGAACAGCGACAGTGGCTCGTACGTGAAACACTTTTCATTTACGTAACGCATCGCGTGAGGCGGCCGCGCGTTACTTACGTCTGTTGATGATAGATTGCCGGCTCAGAGTGATGAGGGAACAGCGGGTTGATTATAAAACTACGAATGGACGTAATATGGTTATTATAATGGCTAAAATACGCTTTAATCAGAAGCCTCGAAATGATTCTTATGATAGATGAAGCACACTTTACGCCCTTTTTACTACAGACTTACGTCCTTTTATTCCAGTCTATGGCCACCTTTTGTGTCCACCATTCATGCGTTAATTCTCTGTATTGCGAGTAACATGAACAACAAAAATAGATTCCTGTTCGCAGAGTCCACCTTCGCTTCAACCTTGGACCAACCGTGATAGTGAAGCAGAAAGTGTAGCAGTGGGTCGGTGGTCGGCCACCGTTCCTACACAGTACCGCGGTGGTATATTACCACTAAACGCACAGTAAAAGAAAGACAATTTCTAAGCCCTTGTCTAAAGGTTTCAAAAATTTATTGTTTCATACAAAACATAGTTGAATTAAGATAAAAATATAGTTCCATTAAAATAAAAAAATACTAGAGAGGAAAAGTGCTATTTTGCTCCCTGTTTGCCGGAATGAAGAAGCTCTTTTCGAGTAGATGATATATTTTTTTATTAACTTGAAAATTTAAATTTAACCAATAGCAGGACCACAAGTCTAAATCTGTTTTATTAACTGGACACGCGGGATACAAACTACATTCAACGCTAATACCAAAGTTATATAACCATGTTATAACATGTTGGTTTCAGTGTTACTGGTTTACTAACCTTATTTGAATACCATTTGCGGAATTTTAGGAAACATGAGTAGCTCATGCCGTTTTAGACGTATAAAGCGGGTCTAAAATTTATGGCTGTTTCATGAATGCATTTGCGTGATGCACGCGAGACCGCACTGATGTTTGACCTGCGTCCGCGAACGAGCTAATATAGGTTACTCACTAAACTAAACGGTTTGGCCACTAAACTCTACACCAGTCAGTACTGGAGTAGCGTAATGGAGTACTCGTATTCTCTAGGCCTACTTAGTTATTAGGAGAGACCGGTGCTCTGCTGTGGTCCATTAATACGTTGACGCCACTGACTAGACTAAGCGTGGAAGTGTGCTCTAAGCCTCCTCAGTCATGAGGAAAGACCCGTGACTTGTAATGAGCCGTTAATGGGTTGAAGCCACAAATTACTTAATTCGATGCTTGGTTGAAATTTTACACCATCTACTAACTTCTGTGTGCTTAGTACAAGATTTTCTAACTACTCAATGGGCGTAAGGTAAACTGCAATGAAGTATTTGTATGGGAATATTTTGCTTCTCATAACTGCCGCCAGGCAGCTCTACTTTAACCCCATACGAATTTTAGTTGAAAAGTTTTCATAACCTTACCTTATTGGTTTAAGACGGGGGCTGTGACGTCACAATATTGCGTAAAGTCATTATTGTACAAGATTTGATGGCATTATACCTTAATACGCACATCTTTTGTAAACTGTAATTATATTTCTTAACATTTTTCTTCCTGTGTGTTTAAACATTTGCATTAATTTTTAAATTATTATTAGCTCGAAATACCATTTAAATTTTGCCGCGTAAGTTTTAATCGGCGTATAATTTTGATGCACGGCCCTACCGTTGCTACAGAAGAGGATTACAATCACGTCGTATAATGTTAATTGAGGATTTAAATCAGATGAAAGCGGTTGAATCGTTTTACTTAAATTGTAAATGAGAATCGCTAACAACGCTTTAAAATCGAATGAGAAATAATTTATTTTAATTGGCATGTACATTTAAGTAACTAATAATACAGCCTGATTCACACATGTAGCATCCGTCATCGTAATAAATTTTAATATTATTATTATTATCCGATTTAATATTTCTTCAAGTATTATATCCTATTTTATTTTTTAGTAATTTTATATTTATTTGATCATGAACAGGTACATATATATTTTTTTTAATTATTTACAGTTTTTGTCTCACTTGTACTCTGTCAAAGGATTAAAAATAAACTTTAACTTTATTTGCTTTGACACCGCTGTTAAATAAATAACGAAATCCGTTTAATTCGCGTCGCTTGTTTAACTGCTAATTGTCAGGACTAAAATCTGTTTAGACTAAATTGACACCATTTAGAACGAGTGGACTGCAGGGATCTAAACGTGTTTGGGAGCTCACAGTTGCAAATAAAATCGCTCTGGTTACACCGGACGCACTGACGAATAGTTGGCGATTTGAATTGTCTGTCGGTCATTACACTGTGTCCTAATTGACGTCTGATTGACTCATTTACTCTGTTCCTGTGTTTAGTTTTTATGTGACCTCAGTATTCGATCAATCATCTATACTAATATTATAAAGCTGAAGAGTTTGTTTGTTTGTTTGATTGAACATGCTAATCTCAGGAACTACTGGTCCGATTTCAAAAATTCTTTCAGCGTTAGATAGCTCATTTATTGAGGAAGGCTATAGGCTATATAACATCACGCTAAGACAAATAGTATTTTTTTTTTCCAAAGCGAAGTGAGGGTGGGCCACTAGTATATTATATTACTTAAATTAATTTAAACTATTTAAAAAAAATTCTGTTGCTATTCTAAGTTCCTAGCAAGTAAATTCGTCAGGTTTCTGCTATATTAATTTTGTTTATGCATTTGTATTGTATGTTTTAACATATTAAATTTATTTTTATGTATGTTAAGTAAAATTCTGCCTCTTATATTTTTTGTTCTATCATAAACCTATTGGAAGAGAATAATAAAGTCTAGTTATATTTTCCTTGTTGAAAAGGTTCTAACTATACATTGTACTTACAATTTTATTTAATTTACAACAGTTAAATGTTTCATATTACAAACATATAAATTAGTGGCCAAAAGATAATTTTATTTCGGTTAATCTTTAATAGGTTAAATTTTCAGACTACAGAAATGATAACATGGTACCATTTGGTGCATTGAATAATGAACAAATTGTGTTATGAGTAGACAACAGACAAGATTAGATTAGATCTATAAGAAATTAGGCAACTATAGATACATGCCATAGAGATACTGGAATGAACATTGTATATTACAAGAATTTGGTGACTATTACCCTAAATTTAATCAGATCAGCTTAATATACCCAAAGGGAGGGAAATGAAATGATATTTTAAAGTACTTGGTTTTGAAAAAACTATTTAACAAATGAATAAATAATATTGTTAGAAGTATTCTTCAAATGAATAAATCAAATCATACAAATAGGCTGACAAAATTGTTTAAATGTATTAATCAAGAACTAAAGGGATACAGCATATAGTCAGGATATGGTGGACCTATCTCTCTGGATAAGATAGCAGCCTGTGAACATTTTAAATTATAATTATAGTTTTTCCTACACTGTACAGTACTATATCATTATAATAATATATTTAATTAATGACTACAATGCAATCCTGATTTTAATTTTTTTAAGACTTGATATCCTATTAATATATAAATGTGAAAATTTGTACATATGTTTTTTCCTCAATCACGTAAAAACGGTTTAAGTTATTATAGCTATTAGAAAGATTTAATCTCTCACTTTGTATTCTATTCGCCTAATAATTAATATTATGAGTCGCCCACCCTGATTTTATTTACTCATTTTGATTTAGAATACGAATTTAAAATAAATATTTTCCACTTTTACCAGCCTATTTTAAATATTGTTGCAAAGATTATCCGCATTTTTTTTGATCTTGCTCCGATTAGTGCACTAAACACCACCTACTTCATTTATTATATTCCATAGTATATAGAAAGAATGTTATAAAATCCAGTAGTTTGAATAACATTGAACGAAATAATTCGCTTCAAGCGTCTACCAGCCTAAATTGCTTGTGTGAGTCACAAACTTGTGCAATGTGCAGTTTTTGTGGTGGAGCAAAGAGGTGACGTAATTATTCTTCTATGCGATGTTGACGGTCCAACGCGGTTTGCCCGCGCCCGGCGCCTCTCACTCGCCCGGAGCACTGTCAATAAACTTTAGCTGTACAAGGTGAGCTCGCTTTTGGCGTTGTTTTATTTTCCGACGGCGCGGACACCAGCCATATTGATAAGTAATACCACGTTGGATATGTTGTAATCCGACTTATTATATTTTATGATTATGATTATAATAAAGCATGTTCGAGGGTCAAGATCGTTATTTAAAATATCCAGATTAGAACTCGCGTAACTGTCGGTGAAAGTGGCAAATACAAGCACTCAGGCAGCGGCGCGAGACGTGCGCGGGCGTTCGCTCGCGAGGCCCAACGTGGCGGAAGAAACGGAAACGGGCATATTGTTAAATATTACAGTGCTACATAATTTCGCGCGGTGTGTTTCGGTTCGATTCGACATGTTTATGTGACACGAATACATGTATCTATTCATTAATTCCATTGGTATTCATAACACTGTCGCCAATGTGCATCTTATTACCTTGCTCTATTAGAACGTTTTTTTCGAAAGGGTTGTCGGTTCCTATTGAAAATATGTTTAATAGTCGTAAGAGACGAAGAAGATAGACCAGGTTATGGCCAACAGAGGTGAGACGAGCGCGGGGCCAGCGAGTTTGGAGTACATGGAAGATCCCTACTTCGTGCCTCCGGACGACGACTCGACCCCCAGTTTCGATGTAGCTGTCGACGAGCTAGATGAACTAGAAGAGATTGCCAACTGGCCACAAGATGACACTGAAGTGGATTGGCGCGCGCTGCCCGAAATTGCAGAATCCGCTCTTTGCATTGAAACAGAATTTTATATGGACAATCGTCGACGTCGTTTGCGAATATTTAGAAAAAAAATGAGAGAAGTTCGAGTTACCTTTCAAGACTTATCTAAACCGTATCTTGCCAAAGTGTCCAGTCACACTAACTATAAAAAGTTCCTTGGTATAACTCCTGGAGGTTAGTCTAATTCTGTAGTCACTGAAATCTTAGTTAGGTCGTATGCATCAATTATGATATTTTATTACAACGTAAGATTATAAGATTAAACTTGAAACAAATCAATTAATTACACATTCTACGTCGTGTGCACGTATACAAATGTCTTTGTTTGATCACGTTCGGAAATAATATTCAAATGTTTTTAAGTTATAGATCGTTTATATGTAAAAACAAAAATACGTAACAACTTAGAAGTTCATCACAATAGTATAAATTATTTACACTTGACCAAACACGTTAGTAATGTCTGCACATTATTTATTCATAAATTGTCCGTGGGTGATATTAAATAATAAGTACAGCTGGTAGAACCCAAATGAATAATTCATAAGTCGGCCTTCGTAATGTCACTGAACAATTTGTATAATAGGATTTTAACCTCATTATCCTCGCTCTATTATTTCTTATTTCCATAAAAGAGGATCAACATGAAACCTTATGCGTGGAGTAAGTAAAAATAATGCTTGAATTTTGTTTTATACAGATTTGTTTGACTTAATTGTTATGATAGTCAGCGATGAGATGGAAATGATCCTGTAAATCACAGATTCAAATAATCCACATTTGAAAACACACAGCTGCGAAGTCGAAAATCGGAATTTGTTTACGACGTCAAGAGTTTATGTTTTGGCTATTTTTATCGAACTTGTTATGTCAGTATGTCAGTTTTTAATTGTTTTCTTTATAATTTCTACTGATTCGTTAGGGTTTGTCAAGTGATTTTCAAGTTCAACATTTATACCGTTGTTTTTTCTCATTTCTGTTTTATTTTATATCTCTTATTTTAAAGACTTCGTGATTTTTTCGTGAAAAGTAAACAATCTTACGGTATATTTTTGTACTTTAAAAATAAGGGAAACAAACATAAAAAGTTTGAATGATAAAAAATTAAAACTAATTTCTTTTTATCTTCTTAAGATATTTGTTATTAATGTGAATATTACGGGAGCAATTATTAATAACATAAGATGAATCGAATTATCGATTCTTGCAATGGTGAGATGCCATGAGATTTGGCTCGACTTACTAAAAGATTTTTGTAATTTTTTTTAAATCCAGTAATACCTACCCCGAAACTATTCAAATTCGTATTATTCACGGTAATTGACGATGTCCAAATTTACTCCCAAGTTACTAGAACCTGCATGTGTAGGCTGTATTAAAATCTTGTACTTCAACTTCGCTCTTATAGGTATAGGTACGTAAAGGTCGAATTTGTGGGCAATGGTTCACCATTCTTGATTCATCAAGAGAAGAGCTCATGAAGTAAATATGGGTTAAAAACAGCATGACACGCATGGCTGGCACCGTTATAGGGTAAAGTATTGAATCACGCGTTATGGTGACCAGTAGCGGGCGGCGACTAAACAATCGAAGGGCTACTGTGCTACTTTGTGGCACTGTAACCGCTAGGCTTTGTAGTATTTGTTTAGTATATTTGTGTAGGTTTGAATCATGTTTTATTGAATGTATCTGCGATTTTTGCATTTTTACACCATGCGGGAAAAATTACGGGATATTTTGCTTAGATGCCCACCTCCCTCCTACCTTCACCCCTAAGGTCTGACGTAATTAAAGGACAACCCAATAAAACATGTACCACAACTTTTGTAATGGAATATTATGTGCGTGATATTAAGTCAAGTTATTTTCGCTTGACAATGCTGATATTACCATATTCATTCAGATAATAATATGCTTAGTGTGGTAATAGTTACTGCAATGTGTAGAAGGATTCTACGTTCAAAGTAAATTAGATTCCTCATTGGAATTACTTCGTCACGGAATTGAGTTTTACGAGACTTTCTTACGTAATATGCACTATTACTAATGCACTTCCTTGAGTCATAAAAAATGGCCACAACTAATAATTTTCAGTGTTCAATTTATTGGACAGCTAGGAACTGTCCATTAATTTGTGATATAAATCAAACCGCTTAAGTTAAAGTAATTTGTTCGTTGTCAATTATTATACAATAGTTCAGTATAAATCACTTAGTTGTTTATTATTGGTTATTAATTTATTATCATAAAGTTAATATAACTTCGAACATTTTATTCTACTAAAGTATTTGTAGAAAGTGCTAATTAAACGTGTTCTTTCTATATTCTATAATTCCGTACTATTACTAACAACATTACAAACTTCAGACGTTGAATCAATATCAAATGACGTAAATCATATTTCCGATAATGTGTAAGGATAATAGTCACTGAAGTTAGAATATAAATAAATCAGTTTTTATACTTAAGCACGCGAATCTATTTACTTGTTCGATATCTATAATTTGATAATATTTTCCTGAAGATGATAACACGATGATGATTCAAAATGTAAATAGTAAACTCAGTTTATGATTCATATCGAAATCTTGCTCTTGTTTCATATCACAAATTAATCTTCTCAAATTTGTCTGAATCACGAAAACGTGATATCTTTATCTTGAAAAATTGTAAGTGGGAAAATTGTCAGTAGTTCAATAAGTGTGTACAAGCCAATATGTGCCTAGTTGATAATACGCGTAAATTATACGTTACCTGTTAGGTACTACCATGTCATATCTGATGAAGATGATCTATGATGGATTAAGATTGACTCTTTAGTTATACGGCCATCGCAATATTCTTTCTATCGCTACCATTATTCTCAATTCAGCCTAGTAATTGAGGAAATGTTCTAAGAACTTCAGGGAGTATGTCCATGACTAGACGTAAAGATCGTTTTGTAAAAACCATGGCGATCTCGTAGTCTAGTTGGTAATGACTTTAATGTCCTTAATCCTGCCCTATAGCAAAATTCGTTCTTAGCGGACGTCTATTAACTATAAAGTACCTCCGTGCACTATTTCATCTTTATACGTCAAGCAATTTTCGATATTTCGTGATGAGTGAGTGTTTTTCACTTTTAAAATACATAGTAGGTATGTAGATAATAGCCTAGTTGGTAACGACCGCGTCTGTGAATCTAGGGATCTTAGGTCCGATTCCCGGATTATTTGTGTTGTATAGTCAAGGGCAAGAAACTTGGCAAAAATCTACAAGAGACAGTAAGATGCCCAGAACAAAAAGCAGAGCAAAACGACTCCTGCGCATCTAATTTCTCTTTCCACGTCTTGCCAAGTTCCTTGTTATTTACTGTACATGCGATGGGAATCCTTGTGTGAACGAGTGTGTAAGCGTTTTATTGTGTTGTCGCAGCGGAAGAGGCGATGGCCGGTGCAGGCGAGCCTCACACCCCGGACGAGCTGGCCGGCCTGACACCGGAGCAGGCGGAACAGCTCCGCGCGGAGTGGAGCCGCGAGCTGGCGCGCGTCGAGGACGAGATCGCTACTCTGCGGACGGTGCTTCAGAGCAAGGTTTGTCATCCGTGACGGTTCTAGAGTAGTGCGAGAGGAATTGCTCCAGGCAACATCGATTTCTGTTTAAGGGGTCGAGATGGGTTAGTTTAGGGACCGCTGAAGTAGGTTCAGCGACCATTTTTTAAGGAGAAACACTAAAGAATAACGTTAGAACGAATTACTTTTGGTGAAGAAAAATTATGTAATTTGCATACATTTTCATCTGCCATTTAAAGCTTTGAAAAGGTTTGGACGTATTCAAAATATCATTTTATCCAGGGAGGGTAACAGAAAGGGTTCCTACTAATTCGGCACATTTTAAGAACTTTTAAAAGATCTGAGAAGTGCTTGTAACAGATGGTTACGAAAGACCCTTCCTAAATGCACCTGGCTTTACAAAACCTGTTGCTACCTTGAAGATTTTTCATTTAAAGTTTCGATCTGTATCAAATCGACTCCAACGGGGAAAAGCAATCACTTGTTAACAAACGTAAATTCGAGCGGCATAAGAATTTCCGTCATGCAGATTGCCTATTATGTGCTGTGCCAATCCAATCTTCACTCGAAAAGCGTGATGGCTGTCACGCCAAGTCTCCGTAACTACGATCTATCTGCTAATGGGTGAAAACTGTAACAATTTCCTGGATGTTATTTCCCAAAAAAAATATTTGATACTAAGCATTGTCAGCATAATTATATCTATCCACTTACAATTAGCTAAACTAAATAAATTGTCTGGATTCTGTAAAAAGTCAGTGTTATTATTTTACTTACTAACGTATATGGAAAACTTTCCTTATAACTTACAACCAAGATTTATCTTGCGTTTATGGGAAGTTAGATTGTTAACATCGGCCGTTAGCGGAATGAAAAATAATACATATTGTAATTCTTATATTTTTTGCAAGCTTCTTGTTCAGGTGGCTACACGAGTATTCACGTGAAAGAAGGTTAATGTGCAAGCTTTATATAATTACCAACTTCACTTATCGCCCTGTTCATGCTAACGTTAGCCCGTCACGAACATAATTTATATTAAGCTCAAGAGTGTAAAAAACTATTTACAACGCTGGAAATTCCGACTACTATATATTGTAAAATATGAATAGCGTTTTAAGCATTATTTAGTGCTTACTTTTTGTAAATGTATCTGGAGACTAAATTATTTGTTGTACTTTTTAACTTAAAAACTTGCAAGGTGTATTAGAACGTTTCCAAATTACTGCTAGTCAGCATTATTTTGCTTTCACTTCGGAATGCTGAATATTAACAATTGTTAGTGACCTTGTTTCACAGTCTAGTGACTGTGAGCTCGTTTGTTTATCTAAGGATAGAAATTTGAAAAGCAACTTTTGGTTTCTAGATGCGTCAAAGCTCCGAGCTGAAGCGGAAACTTGGCATTACCGTGTGGAAGGAGATAACGGAAGATGTGAATCAGGGTTTGAAAAACGTTAAAGAGAGCCAAGTGTAAGTAAACCAGTTTTACACGTTCCATTAGTCCGTAGTATTTTCTCGAGGGTTAGAACACGCTTGTTATGGTACGCAATTATTTGGAGCGGGCGTCGGCTTGCTTCGCTTGCCGTATTGATTTTGCTTGTGCTTCTTTTGGTGGCGTGTTATAGTTTATTCGGTTTGATTCACATTTCATTTGTTGCATAACAGTTATCAAACGATAGAATCTCGCGTGGCAGCGCTTACACAGGCCGTTACTGAAGCACCCATGTAAGTACGGTTCAAGTAGTATATTCGCACTTGCACAAAAAATATTTATGTAGATAGTAGTATGTTCTTGATGGTTTTTAGTTATAATGTGATGGTGTGAGTTTCGTTGGTTAATGCATCCACTTTCTGGGTAACAAGTGTGCTAGGCTATATAGATTTTTAGTTTTTTTAGACTTGTTCTAACCCGAAGGAAATTTATCATATCGGTATTTGTTGGAAAGATATTTATATATATCGTACTAGCGATGGTGTATGATAACACGAAGAACTTATGTTGTGATCGCTCGTAACTAATAATAAGTATAAGGTAGAGTTCCTACACTGTGGAAGGGATGAATTATCTGATGTCGTTTGATATAACGTTCAAAAAGCTTGTGGATTGGTGAAAACCCGATTTCGATTTAAGAAACCATTCGCGAATTATTAAGCTTTAAAGTGCAAATGATTTCGGAATCAAATGTCAAAAAAAGATAAACATTACTTAACTATCTACATATTAGACTGTTGCTAATGGTCTTTTTCGACATTTTTTCGAAAGTCAAAAATAAAGTAAAAATAATGTCTATTGTGGAAGCTTATTCTTTATTACCCCGACACAAAAGACACATGAGCAAGAACTACGGAACACGTCGACTTACGTAACGTCCGCGTCGATGACTTTCAACAGACTCCAAGTGTTGCTCAAGATGGAAGAAGTTTCATGAATTCGTGCTATTTTTCTTTCATCTCAACCTTGAAAATATTATTTACACGACTCTAATGACACGAAAATTTTCAGTTCCCTCGATGGTCGGAATTTTGTTATGATTGCGTGTAAGTGCTGTGAGTCATTGATAATAAGTACTACATGTTAAACTAAAACCAGATAGATATTATAAAATAATTTAATATCCACGCCAAATAATGTAGTAACGTAATAAATATATGTATATTTATGAGGCATTTAAAGCGGAATGGTTTGGATTTAACTGTAAATTAGCCTGTATATACTTACGACATTTAAATTTATAACTGTTCATTAACAAAACAAGCAAATAACGTGAGTTCGTAACAAACTACACTCCGTAACTAGGTAGGTATATCTACTAGTTTCTACGTCACTCTCATCGTGAACATCTTCGGTTAATTTATTTATGTGTTCTAAGAAGTTCGTGAGCTAATCCACGTTGAAACGTAATAGATCTTGCATTGTTGAAGCGAACGTCAGTAATAATTGTATTAATACTTAAACATTGGTACAAGAAATTACTTTTTAACTGCTAGAATATTAACTATTAGCTTACACCAAACGACTGCGTGTTATGGGATCTAACTAATGCTTCTGCTGTTCAAGTAACCATAATTGGGGCATGTTGATCGTAAGATAGCACAGTTAATAAGTCGTGTTGTGGTTAACTATAAAAATAACGCGACACCGCACGCTCGAGTGTGAAAGACAACCACTATCGATGTTCTTGGTATCTTACCGTACGCTGATGTCATACCCGTTTATCGATTACAACATCAAAGTCTACGAAATGCGTTGTTTTATACAACGTACGTACTAATTTTCACTTGCGTAATTTTGAATTGATATCGGTATGTGGGAATTATTGCGTTAATATTATGGGCCGTTAAATGTTGTACCTACAAATTTAGTGCAAGAATTTGTTTGCATTTTTTATTTGAAACATCTTATGACGGAACATGGGAGTGAAATCGTAGATTTGGTCTATATTCCACGCTGCCTGTATATTAAAATCACGTGAAAACGCGAGTACCTAATGGTTTTAGTTTTAGCCTGGCTAAATAATGTAAATGACGCAACACACTTCGAACTTCATTTTCCGTCTAAAATTATGGCATTCGCCAGACTAGATTAGTTAATTAAAGAGACAAAAACAATTAATGTAAATATTACATTTACATTAAATAACATTTAATGAGTTCTTGCAATAATCCGACAAATTATAATGTTTAATTTTATTCAACCAATTGTCTATTACCGTTTCTATTTTTTTTTAATTTGGCTCTTTTCACTCGGCAGATACCAAAAAACTGAATCTGTGATAAAGTCCACCGCGGAGAAGACGACGTCGATCCTGGGCGGCATCACGGCCGGCGTGTCGCACAAGCTGGGCCAGATGCGCAACTCCGAGTCGTTCCGCTCCATCGAGGAGCGCGTCGGCACCGCTTATGAAAATGTTAAGGTATTATACTACCCTATCTTGGCTTCAGTAAACGTGACTCATATAGGATGATCTATAGATATCAGAGAAAGTGAATGATAATAAATTTAATTTTTTATGTAAACCTCACGCGCCATTTTCCACACAATCACAAAACTTCATGTGTTTCCTACACAAATATTACAACCTCGCTATAGGTCAAAAAATGCTTACAAAAAGTGCCATTCATATTCACAAGTGCCATACATAAGTATCAAGTGACATTAATTTCATTCCATACCTTCTCTGATTTCTATGGAATGAACCATATAAAAACCTAAGCTGCTTTGTTATGTATTAAATATTTGCATATAATAATGTTAGTATTGTGATTAAAAAATTAAAGTCTCTCTTCTGAGCCAACAACCCTGAATTTAGAATCAGGTCATGCTCATTGTAAAAATGTATTTTATGCATTGTTGTTGAAACTAAAGCAATACGTTCACAGATAAGACACACGTAAACATTGCAAGTTTGATAAAATGTAATAAAAAAAGTAATGTATACTTACAATTACATGTATCAATACACAATAACGATATATTACATTATTTCATCATCACGCTTATTTAGTTGTAGTGATTTGTTGGGAGAGCATTGTTTTTTTTACGTTTGCAGGGTAAGGTCGCTTCTCGGTCCAACTCGACGCAGAGCTTCGACGAGGCGTTGCGCGACGCGAGCCGCGCCGCTAGTGGCGCCACCTCGCCTACCATCCCCGAGGACAAGCCACTGCCCTAAACACGTGGTCCACACTGGCCTACACGCTGCCGTCACTTATCACACGGATACTAAACGTATTAGTGATAACAATTTGAATTTAGAACGATCTTTTTAAAGTGGGTACCGCCGAGATTTGAGGTGCGTTTTTTTGACGTACGCGGTGAACGTTGGACTACGTTGAAAGCAAAGTGTTTGAAACTGCACGCATTGTTCACACGGTGTTCTAACGTGTATCGTCCATCGACATCGACCGCGTACAGGAAAAAAAACACAGCAAAGTCTCAGAGTTTGATTTTTTACTAAAAACGGTTCATTAGATACAAGCGTCAAAGAAGTTCAAAAATATAGCTACATAGTGATTCTTACCAGTTGCCACCACAAACTAAAGACTTACCATCAGGTGACATTATTGTCATTTGTAATTACTAGTAAAAGAGGCTCTCTCAGGTTGTCGTTAGTATAATCGTGGCTATTACGCATTATAGGACTATTATTTATTTATAATTAATTAAGAATAATAATTCTAGTGTCCTTACGGTATGTGCAATAAGGAGTTCTCGTTATTGTTAACATAAGGACAATAGAATTATTAACTTACTAGTTGCCGCCCGCGGCTCCGCCCGCGTGGGACATAAGACCGCGATGAAAAGTGTCCTACGGATTATTCCGGGTT
>DWKA01000558.1:0-15967 GCA_018249155.1 Panoquina ocola ocola
CGTGATTGGCTCGGTACCTAAAAAACGAACTTCTGTGCATCTATCTGTCTCTTTTTCGCCTGGCCAAGTTTCTTGGCCTAACCTATAATTTACATTTACATCATACATTGTGCAAGATAATTGTGTTTCTAAGCCAGACATTTTCACAATTTTTTAAGGGCGGCACACAAAATCAGATGACACCATTCATTGTATAAATAGTATATTATATAGGCTCAGTTTGTTCTTATGAATCAATTTCCAATGTTATTTTATGTCATTATCACTACTTATCTTCCTTCAATCAAAATCAATTTAGACATTTAGAAATTGAGTTTTTTATTTGTACAAGTTGCAATTTTATATACACATTTGTCTTATTATGTCATTGATGACTATAGATCCTTGACATACATAGATACTGGTGAAGCTTATATAAGCATGTTAACTAAGCCACCCTACCAGATTCGGCTAAACTAGCTTTACCAAGTCAGTTAATAACTTTAAGTTGTTAAAAATACAACACACTCATATAAGCTGCTTACTAAATTCCAGGTCTGGAAGAACCGTAGAATAAAGAAGGAGAAGCTATTCCAAAATGAACTTCTAGCATTAGTCCAGAAGGCGAAAGAGTTTTCAGCAGAACAGTATGTTGCCGATAAGCTGCGTCAAGCCAACCACACTCCGCTGCCAACCCGCTGGAAACACAAGCGGCTGCCTGCCTTCATTATCCGACAACTCCTGGGCATAGACAAGAAGATCAACTATAAACACACTGACGTGTATAAAGCCTGATGTTGTATTTGTAATTATTGATGTAAGCATTAAAGATAGTAGTGTAAAATGTTATGATCTGGTTTGTATTGCTGTTACCCCTGTAATGTGAGGTGTTTTTGAAGTACAACTAGTCGCGATGAGAGTATATATTGTCGTGACACATGAGAACATGTAGAATAAAGATGTAGAGCCATCTATTGAGAGAATATCAAACTTGTAAAAGTAATGACTTTGCCTATGTCTTATCACAGAGAAACTATGTCTTATTATACATGGCGAGCTTTTCATGTAAAAACGAATGAATTCGACTATCCATACTAATATTATAAACGTGAAAGTGTGTTTGTTTGTTCCTCTTTCACGTCGCAACATAGCTATTATATGGCATGGTTTATCTGTGTGGAGATAGTTAGGACGATTGAGAGTGACGTAGGATACTTTTTACTGCAGAAAAATATCTCATTCCCATGTGAAGATCGATGCTTTGTTAGTTGCTAAATATTTAGTTCAGAATGTTGTTAATAGATGGCGTTAGAACGTTATAACCTGTTATAACGCGGAATAACACATACCCGTACGATATTTTTTATCGGAGTTTGATATACAACGCGGGCGGAGCTGCGGGTGGAAACTTGTTTCTTATAAAGCATGGCTTTCATTATAGTTTGGTGGTTTATTAATAGATGGGAGTTTTGAAGGTATATTTAAGCTGATACAAATAAAAAAATACCGAATTACAAACAAAATGTTTCACTTCACGCATGTGTACAAGTGGTATTTTTGCTATATTTATTAAAATAGCAGACATTCACAAAACAAAGTCATCAATTACGTCATCTTGCAATATTTGTCGCACGCTCAAGTATTACAAATTACAAAGGGAAATGTAATACGGTGCGTAAGAGAGCAATAACGAAGTTTTATTTTAGCGTATTCATCATGGCTGCGAGAACATAAAATAAAATACCATCGGGGTTATTTTAATGCATTAAGACGTGGTCGTAGTGTGAGCGGGTGTGACGTCACTCATTATCTCTGTATTAGGATCCTGTTTGGGATCCCATGTTATGGGTGGCATGGAAAACGTAAATTGACATCAATGACTTCCATGACCCGAGAACAAACATTTATCTGCCACATAAATGTCTGCTGGAAATCGAAGCCTGGATGCCCACGCTTCACAGGCGACTGGCGTTAACCCATTAAAACGGCCCACTACTGAGCAAGGGGCTCCCCCGTAACAGAGGAGGCCTAGAGCATACTCCATCGCGCTTCTCCATTGCGGATTGATGGAGGGCTTACAATTAGTGGCTAACCCAGTTGTGTCATAAGCTTTTTAAACCGCTCGAAGGCCTTCCGACATGGCTTAACAACTGCTTCCTAATGATTACCGGGACCGATGGCTTAACATGGCCTACGAAGCATGGAAGCGCTCAATACATTTTTGCCACTAGCGGTCACCCATCCAACTATCGACCGCGCCCGCTGTTGCTTAACTTTGTCGATCGCTTAGAATCGACGCAAGCCGCCGGGCTATGAGCGCTATCGAATATCTTATACTAGTAATGTAAACTGGTCGTTTAAGTAGATGTTACATTGCAGTGAACGAGTGTTGGGGCGAGGCGACTCCACGTGGGAGAACTGGGGCAGCATCCAGTGGCATCTCGTGGGCTGCCTGTTCGCCTGCTGGGCCATCGCCTTCCTCTGTGTTATTAAGGTAAGATTCAGGTCCCTGGGGATCTCTGCTAAGAGTAAATATTTCTCAAAATGACTTGTAGAAATCTTAGGAATTCTAAAAAATGTATTTCTAAAATATTTCTTTCTTACAATAATAATTCTCAGGTGATGATGCATATAACCAAATGTTTTGTTTTGTTACAGGGTGTGCAATCAGCAGGTAAAGTTGTGTACTTCACGGCGCTCTTCCCGTACGTCATGTTGACGGCCTTGCTGATCCGAGGAGTGACACTGGAGGGGGCCGCCGACGGCATCCTCTTCTACCTGACTCCCGACTGGGAACTCCTTCTGCAGGCGAGCGTGTGGGGCGACGCTGCCTCGCAGGTAACGTTATTGCTGCCAACGAAAGATAATCTAATCGGATTTCAATTTAATCCTTCTATCGAGCTTTTAAAATGTTATACCAGTGAAACTATAATAAAAACTAAATCAAGATGTTTTTCAATGGAGATGTTATCGAAAAAGAATTTCATCGAGTAAGAATTCTGAATTATTTTATACGAACACAATTTTAAGGCAACGGTTTATTGATAATATTCCAGATAATATAAAAGAAAGTAAAAGCGCATCCAATAAATCTGGAGGGAGAGGGTTATAAGAAACGCGAAGCAATCAAAGTATTTACTAAGCTGTCACGTTTAATAACGTTGTGTTAAATAAAGCACAGTTTGGATGGTTTCCGCTAAAAGCTATTTAGCCAAACATTAAACTTTGTAACTTTGATTAACAACCTCACTCTCTCGTTCAATCTGTCCGAGGGTGCGCGGTGAGCGGTGGGAGTTGGCGACCTAAACATAAATATTATCAATGAAACACTTCAAATTCTGGTAACGTCCAGTGAAGATGGTGTCAATCTGAATGTAGATGGGATTTTTGTTCCGCGGTCAAAAATACTAGCGGATGGCTCCGTACCAATGAAATATTATGTTTAAAGCGTGCGTGTCGCCGCTCGCGCGCCGCGCGCGGTGCCCCGCCGGCGCTCCGTTATCAATTCATTGGAAACAATCCTCCTCCATGTTCCTTTCAGAATGAATAAACCGTTTAATTAGTTTTTGAAGCGAGTTTAATAAGAAAAAGCTTTGTAATCGCCATTATACTGTTTTCGTTTAAAAGTTTCAAGTATAGACGCTATTCAAATAAGCATTTTGTTTAGCGGAATGGTTTGGTTGTTCACCCGTGAATGAATCGCTCGATTAGCTATAAATAGTGTTAATCCGTCGAAATAATAGGATTACCATTACGCACCAAAAATCTGCCAATCTGTTTTGTTAAGGACAGTTGGGTTTTTAAGAGTCATAATGATGTAATGATACGTAACAGTCAAATTCTATGTAACCGTATACGAGCGAAAAACATAACTTTTCCCGGGCGATGACGTGCCCTAAGCAACGAAGAGTTTGTAAAATGTAATTGAATTATTCCAGTCAATGCCGCCTATTATACTTTTTTGTTAAAATGTAGGTACTTATGTATGTGTTCAACAAAGAACATTTGTATTGTGTTGTGTTATATTATATTGTATCGTATTGTATCGTCGTTGTATGGTCGTGCAGACCTTCTACTCGTTCGGCGTGGCGTGCGGCTCGCTGGTGACGCTGGCGTCGTACAACAAGTTCACCAATAACTGCCACTTCGACGCGGCGCTGGTGAGCGTCGCCAACTTCCTCACCTCCATCTACGCCGGCTTCGCCGTCTTCTCCGTGCTCGGCTTCCAGGCGCAGAACATGGGCGTCAGCATCCACGGTCGGTTTACATACAAATACATACATACTAAAACATACCGACGGAATTGAGAACCTCCTTGTGTTGCAAGTTAAATAAAATCTTTTAAATGCTATTCTTCGACGCATATAATATATGTTTCGTTTTCAATGCTATTAATAAATATGCATGTAACAAATACTTGTAACTATCTTGTCAGTTAAGACATTGTTAAATTACTTTATCTCCCTTAAATTCTGAAATAATAACGTTGAGCTATGTCCGCAAATCGTATCTATCAGGCACACAATTAAAAAAATATATATTTTGCATCGATAAACGTCAAATTCCCGGCACAGATATAAATCGCATCCACATTTCATGATATTTTTTTAATGCCGGTGCATTATGGATATTTTTAGAAAATCACAGAATTGCTATTTGGTAGGCACCGGCACTGGGAAAAACGGTTTTATTCGTTTGTGCGTCGATAACGACATCAAATATTGCATAAAATTGTCGCTCGAATAAATGCTGATTAAAAACTACGAAGAGCGCTGCAAAATTTTAATTCAATTGGCTCCTCCATAACAGAACGCACGGCGCTAACAGCGGGTTTTGTGCGATATCTACTTTTAAATCTAGCATTAAACGGATCCCGAGAAAATGGTCCGGCGGTCACGTAATCTGCCGTCCACCAGTCTGCATAAACTGTGTTCCTAAATGCATTAATTCCTATCACAAAATGGCCGATTTATACGCGAAATCCGCGCAATACCGCAGCGTTCACAGCGGCACGGCTCCTGTTGATTCACAACAACGTTGATTCATTCGCGTGCTCGCAACATAATGGATTAATTAAACAATAAACATTATCCCACGGCTACTTCGCTTATTGCGCTCGGCGCGGCGCGGCGGTGCGGCGGCGCGCGGCCGCACTCGCGAGCTTACTTGTTCAGTCAGTGAGCTGGTTGGTTGCCGATATTTATACGTTTTTGCCCATAATAATATGCAGCCGAGACGTAGAAGGAGTTTCAATAGTTTTGGTATATGCGGACTAACATACTCAAAGACCCTAGGCATAGGTATGATTAGAGAAATGATGTTTGTCATGAACATAATAATTATGTTAGGATACTAGCACATTAAGAATACGTTTTTCATATTCACATAACCATGCAATTGATATAAAATATATTTTTGTTATTACTAACGCTTCAATGAAAATTAACTTGTATTTGAAATTTTTCAACAGCAATCTGATTACACTATGCAACAAATTTGAAAAAAATATTCACTCGACTTACAGTGTGTAATTATGACTTATCACCTTAAACCTTAAAACTATTCGAAATGTATAAATAATAATTTGTGATAATTATCAATGGTTTACAATAGAGACTGCGTCTGCATCGCTATCGAGATGTTATCGTTACAATGTCTAGTGTGGATAAAATTATCGCATGAATTCCACAATTATCTTAATTAATTTAAATTAAAAGGGCGGAAAATCCACGGGTATATCTGTACTAGGAAATGACGTTATCTGATCATCGGGCGCCGGGACAATTTTATTCATGTGTATTTTATCGGTTCTAATCCAAGTGAAACAGCAGTGATAGTCTAGTGGTCTGAACGTTGGTCTCTCAAACGGGAGTTCGTGCGTGCAAATCCTGCACGCACTACTAATCTTCTATAAGTTATGTGCGTATTACTACTAATAATCGCTTGCTTCGGTGAAGGAAACCATCATGAGGAAACCTGCACACCTGAGAGTTCTCCGTAATGTTCTCAAAGGTGTAGTGAAGTCTGCTAATCCGCACTTGGCCAGCGTGGTGGACTATTACCTGTACCCTTCACATTGTAAGGGGAGACCCGAGCCCAGCAGTGGGACGATTATGGGTTGTAATGATGAATGAATGAATCCAACGTAGTATCGTTTGTTTCATTACATGGTTCTTATTTACATGGTTAGGTACTTACCTAACTCGATGTTTGTAAAACTGTGACAAACATTATTTTTTAATTAGTCAAAGGCTTTCTGTTGTGTTAAAAAGTAGACGTATATCGATATTATGTTGGATATAGGTACGATAATGTTCTTTATCTAGTAGCCCGCGGCCGCTGATAACAATCATCCGATAATCAACGACACTGACCGCACGTAATCGTCAACTTTAATAAATTATCAGTTCCAAATTTACCTCACAACACAGATAAAAAACTACGTGTAATTGATTATGTTACGAGTACATTGACCGTTTCCTTTGTGTGTTTCACTCTAACTTTGGACCGCACCGTTTCAATGTAATATCGCGTAATGTATAATCTCAATGTAGTATCTAAATTCTTCAAGACCAAAGTGTTCAATGTATGTCATGATGATAAACAATTTTTAGAGATTCTTAGTCAAAGTAGAACATTAAAGCTTCGTCATACCAACATTCTTCAGCTTAACAAATTATATAACAGTTAACGAAAGAACAGATAAGACACGCGAGTGTCTAGTTCTTACGTTTATCTTAAATAGGGAAACGTGGAAAAGAAGTTTCACTTGAATAATAAATGATATTATTTTGTTGGTCGCAGATGTGGCCGAGCAAGGCCCGGGGCTGGCGTTCGTGGCGTACCCCGAGGCGCTGCTGCAGATGCCGGTGCCGCAGATGTGGTCCATCCTGTTCTTCAGCATGCTGTTCATCCTGGGGCTCGGCTGCCAGTTCGCGGGCATCGAGGCCATCAACACCGCCATCGTGGACCAGTGGCCGCATTTGAGGAAAAATTATTGGAGGGCAAGTTATTGAAAATAATAATGATGATTTTACTTAATAGTTTTCGTACTAGTATACGTAAAGCTGGACCGATACCGAACAAATAGGTTGTACCGTTTTGTAAACAATAATTATTGGACTTCGTAGAGTCTGAATTCACATACTAAAGTTACTTCTAAGTCTAGTCTTTAATTCTGAATGTAGTGTTATTTCATCTCTTCTAAAAAGTGCCTTCACTTCATATAAAAAAATCCGACCTCTTTAATTAAAAGGCCAATAGCGTGATTCAAAGCAAGATTTGACAGCGCCATCTCTTGATAGGTCGAAGAAGAAATATGATTGTTCTGATACTAAAGAGCCCCCATACACACCCCATATACCATACGATTCGTCCATACGATCGATCTGATGAAAATCGTGATGATTGATCGCATCAAAAATGTCGCTCAAAAAATGTTAACGATCTTGAAATTCACCATCGATTCATCGTTTCGATCGGTTTGATGAGACGGATCGTACAGATAAATCATACCGTGTGGGCTCTTTAACAGTCAAACTGTTTCTGACGATGTACTGGTCCCCACCAGGTGACGGCGGGCACCTGCTTCACGTGCTTCATCCTCGGCCTCCCGATGTGCTTCAGCGGCGGCGTGTACCTGTTCACGCTGCTCGACTGGAACACCGCCTCCTGGGCCATCCTGCTCATCGGTATCGCCGAGGTACACTACCATCATTATAAGATTTCCTACTTCCACGGAAGATACGCTGGGTACTTAAAGTTTAAAAGGTTTTCATGGGTTAAAAAAAGAACATTCCTATAGTCTTGACTGGTGTCAAGACTGGTGTCAACTAAGTTATGGTAACTTTTGAATTTGAACCCAGGCATCGAATACTTGTGGCATGTGAATACCCGTAATATATTCAATACTGAATTACTTCATCGGGTTGTATTTTTATACCATCGCCAAAAGAGATTAAAAATGTTCGCGTCCCAAATGCAAACTTTACATTTAGTCACCGTGTCCAACATTTTTGCGGACAGAATCCAATGAATATTAATATGTAGATATATTTTTGTAGCCAGTATCTCGGCATCTCGCCGCAACTTTTTATGCGGCGGCGACACTCCCGCCCGACACTCGACACTCGACGCTCGCATCCCTCGCTGTTAGCGTTATGTATTTTGCTATAGAGAAGCCAATTAAATTAAAATTTGGCAGCGCCATTCGTAGCTTTTAATCAACATTTATTTAAGCGGAAACTTTATGCAATATTTTGTAAAATCTTTTTGTATCCGATAAATTGGAACCCAGATCTGGAACCCAGAACCGGGAACACCACGAACGAAGTGCGTAGCAACATAATAATATTAGCCAGAGAGGTATGCGGTCATACCAACAAGACAAGTGTAGAAGCTAGGCCGGCTAGTAATGACCTTTGGATAAAAACTGAGTAGTAATTCATTCTGATAGACACAGATTCTGAGAGACAACAGGAAGGGCTTCAAGTTAACAAATGGTATAACTTAATTTTAAGCCATAGGTCTTTTCAGATTTATATGACTTTACCCTAACCTTACTCTTACACAAACACTCCTTATGAGTGTCGGGGGCAACTCTCAGTAGCGTTGGCAGAAGCCACTAACATCATAATGTTGTGTGTGTGTGTCAGTGCACGGCGGTGTCGTGGAGCTACGGCATCGGGCGCGCGCTGCGAGACCTGGCGGCCATGGGCATGCGGTTCCGCGCGCCGCTGGCGCTGTACTGGCGCGTCGTGTGGACCTTCACCGGGCCCGCCATGAGCCTCGTAACTATCACCGCTCCGTTTATGTAGTCCTAGTACTTGACCTTAACTGCCTATTCGAAAATCGCCATGTGGGCGGTGATTGCTGGGGTAACTTGCTTGTTAGTGACAGAAACAGCTCCAATGATATTGATGAATCTTCGCATTTATATAATTTTTTTCAGTATAAATTCTATGTTAAATTTAGAAATAACATATAGGTAGCTGTGGATTTTGTAAAATAAATAAATTTAGATTTTCTGTTAAAATGAGGTGGTTAAGTTTCACCTCCGTGATGCATTTATATTTTTTGCAATATCATCTGTTACTGAGAATACTGAAAGGGTTGGTATTTAATTTGAGAATGCGCTGTTTTACAATTTTATCTGATACAATTTAGAGAGGTTACAAAATAATATCAGCCATCACCTTATCAGAAGTTAGCATGGTAGTAACGTGTCGTTGCACGCGCAGGCGGTGTTCATCTTCGTGTTCCTGGAGTGGTCGTCGCCGTCGTACGCGGACTACGTGTTCCCCGCCTTCGCGGACGCGCTGGGCTGGCTCGTGGGGCTCTCCACGCTCGCCTGCTTCCCCATCGGCGTCGGCTGGGCGCTGTACAAGGGATATGTCAGTATACACGTCATCATGATATACTTCTGTGAAAGGAGATACTGACGTAAATGTGCCTTAGACCAAGTTGTAATCCGCCGCAACGGTTCCGTTCGGAATAATATACCTTTAAGGGTCTGTGTGTGTGTGTGTGTGTGTGTGTTGTCTTTTATTTGAAGGTAATCCATGGCACTTACAATACAGATAATCCTAACATGACTGTGGTTATGAGCGTGCTGCGTGTACAGCAATATTTGTCTTTGTGTGCGTGTAGCAATTTTAATGAACTGTGTGTTATAACCACAGAGAGGCCGCGAGCTGTTCACCCCGACTGCGATGTGGCAGCCCGCCGTCAAGTCGGCCGGTGGAGAGAACTCGGCGGCGACGGAGGGGACGGCGGAGCGGGACAACCTGGGATACGTCGCGTAACCGCTTCCGACGCTCCGATGAGAACGACGGAGTGGACTTACACTAATTTGGATATAACTTACATTATGACGCGGTCTCAGTATTATGTAAAATTTGAGTAATTTCCTATTTCAAATACTTAAGTAGCATTTTAAATGATGCTATGTAATAAGTATAAACGTTAGCTCCTAGTGAGGTAAGCCGAGCTTTAAATGTGTACATTTCAGACAATACAACACTTATACCTACCTACATGAAAAGTGATATTGTTATCGATGGGCTCCATGTTCATATGAAGCTGATTAATGTATTGTAATGGAGCAAGTGACCTGAACATAAACATGAGTAAAATATACCTAAGATCATAAAATGTGTTAAGAAAACTATAATTAAGTATACAATAATTTATGTCGTACGAACACCAAACAAGAACCAATACCTAAATGAAAATATAATTTATTTGATTTCTCTGTTTTTCTGGAAACCTGAACTCATCGTAATGTTTTGTTATTTTCATATTATTATTCACTTTTTCTGTCATCACTTAAAGATGCAGATCATCAGTACGCTACAGTGATGTCTCTCTAACTGAGTCTAACTATACAAAATACCAGTGATGGGTCTCTGATTAATGGTACAATCGATAGATGTTAATCATCAACACCTTTTCGATAACGCATTATGCTATATGCAAACTATGACAAGCATTTCCACATCACTTATATTTTTGGTGATTCCTTCTAAGGAACATGGGTTAATACTTTCATATTAGATAGGTACTACAGACCTTCAAGTCTCTCGGAGTCATGGGCTGAAAACAGGCAATAACAAGGGTGAATTTTCCGTCTTTTCAGTACAAAACTCCTCTTTAACAAGGAAATAAAAAACACCTAAATACTAGGTACACTTGCAAATGGTAACTCCCGAGGTTTATAAAGTGTGAGTAATGTCAGCAACACCAGACGAGCGGGCGTAGTGCCACGACTTAGGCTTAGTGCACTCTTTTAGTGCACTCCTGCATTACAATGATAAATTGTATGAGTTTTTGTAGGCCATACTGGATTTACAAAATGTATAGTACTGCATACTAAACATCTAATTTACACAGATCTCACAACGATAGTTTTTGCCTCGTGTCACGATGTTTATTTGACTGGGTAACAGTCAGATGAGTCGAGGCGCTGCAGTACACGCACCGGTAGGCAGGTGACACAAATAATCTGAACCTTCTACTTCCTGCTATGATCCCATCATTGCCATTGCGCGAGACCTCAGAACATTTTTAAATTCCTTGCTTTTAAAAATAACAAGTTCGTATATAAGCAATAAACTAGATCTACCTAGAACGTATTTAATGACATCATGATATATATTTGTAGACAATGTGCAAAAGCACGCTTAAGCTTTTGTCCTGCGCCACAGATTCAACCGACTTCATACGCTCACACCAATAAGCCTGTCCTAAAGAAATGTAGTACAGAACTTGCCGCGTAAAACATGCTTTACGATAGCAATACCACTCCCGCCGAGGGCCCTCGCTGCTGCCGACATTGCCTACAATAATCACAAAACAAGAATGGCTCTCGGTTAAAAGGCAGTTCCATCAAAGAGAGACGTTTCGAGCAAAAATAGGTCGTAATGCTTCGGAGTAAAGACTCAGGTCGAGTGCTGATGTTTGAAGGAAAAAATGACCGCGGCGCACACATCCGCACACGAACACGAAGAAAACTTCCCGCGAGAACATGGCGGTTAAGTTGGTATTGGAGACGTGATATAGTTATTGCACATTTGATTTCGTATATATTCTTAAATACTATGTGATAATGTGCAATGATTTACATACATTAAAAATGCTTGTGTAAACTCCGACGTGCAACTGCCGTAATACGGAAAGGATTTCATGTTTCCAAGCTATTTTGTAGAATTAATCACTTATGTTTTGAACATTTTATGTCATCATGTCCGTATCTAACTATCGGCCGTCGGATTCCCCCAACTCGACACCGTCTGCATTCCGGATGTCTGTGGTTGACAATGACCAAATCATCACCATCGAACAACGAGCCTTTTCTACGCTGTCATCTAAATTTTGTTGAACTCCACGCTGCTGGAGATTTTCAGTCTATTTATAAGGCATTAACTTCCCAGTAGATAAAATTAAAGTTTTAATGCTACACGACAAAAGTTAAATTCATAATAAAGCTTTTCAGATTTAGAACTCGATAAAAAGTTATAACTCAGGAATAATCCCTTTTAAATTAACTAAATGAAAGTTATATGGACTTGCATTATCGCGAGAGATTTATAACGTCGGGATATTCTTGACAAGAATAATTATTTTAATATCCGACTGTCCCATCGCCGACTGTCCTCAGCTTGATAACTGCGCGTCTCAAGATAACACCATAAGCCTCTCCGTAAGCCGCCATTGCATCATATCGATTAATGAAATTGTTGACTTCAGTAGTTTTAGTACTTTATTTAACAGCCGGAGTATCTAATGGAGACACGCAAACAACATTAGCACAAAAAGCATCAGTCATGCGTTTCTGAGTAAGAAAACAAGAGAAGGAATTAAGAAAATTGTGGGTTCCACAGACTCAGCCGGAAGGCCACGTTGTTTGGCGGCTTTCCGAAAAGGCCTCTAACAGTTTATAGCAGTGGTCGAACTTCTGCCAACGACGACTTAGGATACTAGAACGCTCCGATGCTGCTCAAAATAGGCTGAAATTTGTCAAATCAAACGTGTAGTTTTACTGATGCCAACGGTAAAAAACACTCGTACGTCGTTATATTCTGACTTCTATCTAAAGATTATGAGGTACTTCACATTAATGTAGAATAAATCTTATTATTATGTACTTATGATGCTATTAGGACCTAAATTCCATATCATTGAAAACCTCCATATCATGACATCAACCCCCAGAAGTTCTTTCCACTCGACTATTTTAAAGGCATCCGAGTGTCGATGGTCACGTCGAGTACCGATACGAGATAAACGCAAAATTATTCGCGTCGTACTACTTCAATCAACAATGTTATAAAGAGACCGATTAAAAATCATTCCTATTAAACGCGATCTTCGTCAAAACGATCGTTCTTAAAAGGTCTGTAGGGTTCGTTTATCTAATCTCCATTTTATTAACTCTCATTCATCTCGGAGTCTATTAACAGGGTGGAAGTCGATGCCTCACCCTAATCTTTCTGTAATTACTCGCTGATTGATCGCAGGTCGTTGTGATATTGACGATGGAAATGTTTCTTCTGTTTATTACTTGGCGAGTCATCGTAATTACAGTTTTGCTTCCAAGTAAACTGCAATTTTAATTTGTTTTGGATGACGTGTTAATACTAACAAGGTCAACAGATCTTTTATGATAAGAAGGTACGAGTAAGAGCAGGAACCTATGAAAACATTAAAACATAATCCGCCGTCGGCATTCGGATCTTCCCAATGCGGAATGCTAAAAACAAGATCGATTCGCCCAACAACGCAGGAATGAGCCCGGAATACGAAATCGCAGTACAAATCGTGAATCACGCGAAACTGTTTCGAAACATTAAAAATAAACAGTAGAAAGTAGAAGGAACGTGTTAGCGAGCGCACAGATTGAATTATTCAATCACCACGCCTACTATCGTGCAGCATCATTATGTGTTTCTAATCGTCTTCGAAATCAATTTATTTCTGTATAAAGTTTCACTTCCAACACTCTGTACAATAATTGTTCCGAAGTCCAATACGCAATATAAAACCTTTTTCTTTGATGCGCGTATCTCAAGCTCTTGACAGTATTTAAAGTATCATCGGATAGATCAACTCAGTCAATTGAAGTTATTATCACGTGCCATAAATTTGTGTAAACCACAATAATGAAATGACGGGCATTTAGAAACGCTATTTTCGTAATTCAAGAAAATTGTGCTCTGCGGTTCACGCGCGCACTTTTAGATACTTTCCAGAGAGACTTCCAGCGAGTTTGCTAATTAGTCTGTTCCCGAAGACTTACTCAACTTCACTCGAGGTTATTTCCTTATAAAACCTCTAGGAGATGACGGGAAAGAGGGACAAAGTTGCAGCGCGACTTTCACTCTTATCTCCGCCGCACACAGTCCATTGCGCAGCTCCTAGAGTTGCCATTGACCTACGAACACGAAACATCGCATGCTCCACTCATAATTAATCTTCCAGGTGTATGTTTTAATAACGGCAATTTGGAAATCTTTATTTAGGTAGCTAGCGTTGCCTACGTTTGAATGTAGTGCTCATTTGGAAATGTTAGCAATTTATTTTGCAGTTTAAATAATTTGATTAATTACCAACGTTAACGTTTCCTCGTTGCTTCATGACATCTGCAAACTTTAAAGGGCCACCCAATTGTTATCCACTTCAAAAGAGTAGAGTGTCGACCTGTTCAGAGGGAACATATTATTTATTATCTATACTAATATTATAAAGCTGAAGAGTTTGTTTGTTTGTTTGTTTGTTTGATTGAACGCGCTAATCTCAGGAACTACTGGTCCGATTTGAAAAATTCTTTCAGTGTTAGATAGTCCATTCATCGAGGAAGGCTATAGGCTACATAACATCACGCTAAGACGAATAGGATACATTTTCCCGAAGCGAAGCGAGGGTGGGCCGCTAGTATTTACATAGAAATACATTTTATCTATCATCTAATGTACTTTTTAAATAGGTATATTCTTTATTAAGAAAAGGTAAATTGACGGTTCATGTGACGTAATCGTTACTCTACCAGATTGCCATTCTATCTTGAGTTCAACTAGCAAAGCAGAAGTTTTATTTGCTGTTCTGGGTGTACTTTACTGTGCATTATATTGTAGCACCCAGGTTAAATACTTACGAGTACTTAATTGTGCGGTTGTAGCACCGTTGTAGTATAAACATAGATGGTTGAGTACAATAAATTTAAATTACTACAGTATTGAATTGTCAGCGACTAATTACGCTAGTTGAAGATCAGTTATATTATCATACTACATGCTGATTACCTACGCAACAAAAGCAGCTTCATAGAAGCTTTTTCCTTCTCAAAATATTCCAATTCTTTCCAAAGCAAATGAATCCAATATATTACGTGTGTTTGTCAGAAAAAGGGCACCAAACAGGGAATACGAATGAGGAAGGTCGGTTCACAAAGCATAATTATCATATTTGAGCCAATGGGAAAAAATCTTATTCATTTCATTTAGATACATTGCCATTTAATTTCAAATTATCAAAATGAGCTTCCTTCTGAGGTATTCATAAAGCTCTTTGACATACGCTTCTTTAAAAAGTCTAAACAAAAAACCTTATTTAGGGCTTAATACCTTTATTTTCATAACTTTCAGGTTAACCCTCATCTCACGTAATATCTATTAATTTTTTTATCATTAAATATAAAGATATTTTATGTGTTTTGTGCAGATTCAGTACTGTCAGTGTAATTTAAAGAGATGGACATTATGTTTTTGTTTGTACACTAATGAACATAAACAAATACCTACGATAACACACATAAATTACTAAACAACAAATATAATATTGTTGGGTAACGGCGCGGCGTATAATTACGAAATAACAACATGCAGATCTCCCCAAACAGACCTACCACAACAGCAATATAAATATTTTGCATATATACTCTTTCACGACGAAACATAGCTATTATTTGGTATAATTTATGTGTATGTAGATAGTTAGGAGGATAGAGAGTGACGTGAGCTACTTTTTGCTACGGTCCGATATCTCACGCGGGTGCAGCCGCGGGCGGAAGCTAGTAAAAATATAAATTTTGATCTTTTACAGATATTACCAGTGTGTATCGTACGGGTCGCTTCCGACCGTGAAACACGAGTTAGCATACTTTTTGCTGAACATGATCCTGATGTACGTAGCTCCGCTGGTGTCCACGCTCTACTGCTCCTCCGCTTCGCTGCTAGAGATTATCCGACGAGCCAATACTTCCAATGGTGAGTGAAATGCATCATCACATCTATATCTCATAAGAGTCTCTCCAGAGTTACTGATGGTAAATCAGAATAAATCAGTAGTTAAAAAAAACACAAAACCCATCACTATACTTACTACAAATAAATTAAATAGTTAAAAAAAACTAAAAGACACGCTTAATTTTATCAAATTAGTGTATTGTCATCGGTCCTCAATAAATCTACAAAGTTTGAACGAAATCTGGCCG
>DWKA01000559.1:0-15965 GCA_018249155.1 Panoquina ocola ocola
TAAGCGTATGTCATTCCCATACATTTTGTGTTCTATTCTAAAACGTTTCGGACACTTGTC
This sequence comes from Panoquina ocola ocola, assembly GCA_018249155.1. Lineage (NCBI taxonomy): Eukaryota > Metazoa > Arthropoda > Insecta > Lepidoptera > Hesperiidae > Panoquina > Panoquina ocola. The sequence continues at coordinate 61 of DWKA01000559.1, forward strand.
TAAGGGAGCTGTGGACCTTTGCTTCACTATGATGCTATGGCGACCTCGCCAGTGGCACAGGTCGGGTTACTTTTGGCATCCGATGGTCGCCAAGTCGAAAAGCCAGACAGTCAATTCTTTGTTCAGCGGGCGTATAAAATGGCGGCTCATTGGCGATTGAGAGAGCGAGGTGCAGTTTACCGTGTACATTATAGTGGCAATCGTGGCAATGTACCCAGGCTGCCAGAGAAGCCAGAAGCCACGTGGAACTGGAGCTCGTGGCCACGCTTCCAACCTGAAGATGTTGCCGTACCATCGCTGTATGAGGTGTGTACCATACATTTCAGTACTTGGATACCTAGCAGTGCTTGGATACCTAGCCGACGACGTCATATTGGCGTCTAAGTGAGGCAGAGCTCTTATAATTATGTAAGATAAAGTTAACATTTCAGTAGCACATAGCAGTTAATAATCTTGAAGTATACCATCATAGGAGTCATGACTCCTACATACATAACAGCTACATTACTTTTATAAATTTCTTACATTATTTCCTTGATAAGGATAATGGTACATAACATTCAAATGTCATCAATATTATGTATAATTGTATAAGATACCGCTATTCTTCACTAGATTCATTTCTCATAAGAACGTTCATATTTGGGCTTCATAAATAAAACCATTTATTAATGTCTTACAATTCCCCTGAAACTCAAGTGATTTAGGGATGATTGCTCAATTTATTCCCGTCATCTCTTACGTTTTCTATAATTTCTAAAATTGCTTCATTACCGTCGCTCTTATATTTTATATTATTTATAAAATTTTCGGGCTGGTCATTATATTGCTTCTTTTTTATCAATACACAATTAATTTTCTTTGATTTGATGAGTTCGTAATATTTCAAATAATTATATTATTTAATGTTTCTATGTAAATTGTCTAATAGGTGAACTACCCAAATACATTAATTATAAAACTATAATCCTCATTAACTGCATTATAATAAAAGTGTATTTTGAAATATATTACTTACTCGTATCATGTTTGAATAAAAAAAGTTTTTAAAAAACAATCACTGTGTTTTTAAATATTACATTCTATTTATTGAAAAACCGTACATATATTTAACGAAGCACCGAAAATGGAGTCACTAAACAGGAAATTACAAACTTCATACCTAGGGCACTTTGTTGTAGAAATGACACAATGAGTTTTTTCGGTTGAGGTAAGTAAACATCCGGCACAAGCAAATAGCCTACGGAAAGGGTCACGACCTTTATTTGGAGGCCGCGATGAGCACTTTTCTTTCAAGTTGGCATAAAATCTCTAGTTTTTAATTACAAAATTTCTAATCGTGATGGACGGGGTAAAAGGAAAATACAGTAACTTTTGCTTGATGTATCCTAACTTTTTAACTTTGGAACGTACCTAATTATTGTTCTTTTACAATATTTCAAAGATTTGAAAGCTTTTTATTGAACAAAGAACAATTTGTACAATTTAAATATTCGTAAATGCTTGCAATAGTTGAGACTGTTTCGCTGGCGTTTACATCCACCTCTGGACGTGGAGGAAATATGTTTAAAAATGCTTAAAAAAATTATTACCCATTTATAATTATTAGGTATATTATACTATAACTTACTAATTTCTAAGACAATTAATTTTTGACTACATTTACCGAATAACTAATCTAATCTAATAACTATTTAGCATGTTTGCATCTGTGTCTGATGTATGTGCTCATCCAGCCAGTAGTTCCTCAGTAGCGAAAGGATTTGTAAATACTTTGTGATTTTATTTTTACATCCCCAGGTGAGGGGGTAAATATTTAAGACATTATGAATATTGTAATAGAGAAGAGATGCAAGTTGGTCATAATTATGTCTTGCAAGAGCAGTACGTCATCTGTTTGAAGGAAATCCAGCGTGGCCGAGACCGACGCGTAATAATGGTACCTACTCGTATTCTTAACATAAGGTAGAGTTACATATTCGCGGATAATTATTTGGTGCATAAATATCTGTCTAATAGTCAGGATTTTAGTTAACTTGTAAAGTTCTGATGTAGGGAATAAAATGCGTTTAGAGAGCCTTTCATTACTATTAGTAGATATGCCACACCTAAATCCAAATTGATTCTCAGAAAATATGGATAAGGCGTCAAGGTAGGAAGGCAATAAGGAGGCGTCAATTTAATCTGTTACTTATGTTAGTAGTTTCTCCAGTAATTTAGAGAGAGTTGTTAAAACCGAAATTGATCTAGTTATTGACACTGTCTCTGCCTCCACTTCTGTATATTGGATGAACGATAAATAATATTATTTCCCTTTCCAATATGCGGAAAAGAGAAGACAATTTTATTACCAGTATGTCGTTATAAGGACGCGTCACGGGACACGTTAATGGTTTCCGTGAGCGTGACTAGCCCAGTTCACCTTACAGGTCAATTTATTGCTTTCCTGTTATATTTTTACGGCCTTAAGTTTTCTATTAACTTGATATTTTAGAGCTGCAACCTTTTCGCTTGATATTTGAGAGCATTACGTAAGAGCTTTTCAGCTATAAAATTTTTCACATTTTATGTCTACTTTATTCAGTGCAAAATAACGTTGGTTCTTGATAGACCATCACGGAATTATTTTTAAAACTGTGTAAGAGCATCTGACACATTTCCAAATATTAGGACCTAAGTCTCAAAGTGGCGTGAATGGACGTCGAAGTTCGAAATCTGCGAAGCTAGCCTGATATACATAGGTACATTTAGTAGATTAAGGAGAAGTTTATTACTGTTATCTTAACTAAAACACACTTTGAAGTGCGTTTAATATTAGATCTCAATTTGATTAGCGAAATTGCTACGAATGCCATCAAATGTGCCGCATATTTTCTTTTCTTTCATCATTTACAATTGGGACATTTCTTAATAAAACTGTAAGGCAAGCAATCACTTTTGCTACTTTTATGTCTGCCTTCGCTACATAACATGAAAAAATATCATCATAACGTAGCTCCAAATTGCTTTTGGTTTAATCTACAAAATATTTTGCGGTGTCTCCTGGCTGGTAGCCACAATATTGGAAGTGTAAGAATTTTGATTGTTTGGAAATGCTGCCAAGTATTATTGTAGATTGATAAGATGAACATATAAAATATAATAATTTGGATTTGATATTTGAATATTAAAATGCTAACTGTTATATTCTTTCGTTATTTTATATCGCACTTTGATTTATTTTTAACTAGCTGCCCGCCCTCGCTTCGCTTCGGGAAAAAATATCATGTCTACATAAAAGTATAATAAATTATATATGAAAACCTTTCTTCTTAAATCACTTTATCTATTATAAAAACCGAAACCGCATCAAAATCCGTTGCGTATTTTTAAAGATTTAAGCCTAAAAAGGGAAAAAATTAGCGATTTCATTTTATACTATGTAGTGATAACCCAGTAAAAGTCAAAGTACCTTTTGATGAAATTTGTCGAGTTTTAATTTTAAATATAATATCTCTTTCACGTAAATTCAAATAATAATTAAACGTGGTCACATTCAAAATGAACCAATTGAATATAATCTGACAATTAATAATTAATTACCTTAAATGTTCATGAATTAAGTAACCCATTATAAACGACTTATTATCTTTCCGTAGTTGAATACTGTGTAATGCGGCAAATAATGTCACCAATTTTCGATCCAACAACGAACCGAAGCTGTGCTTTATATAGAAAATATAGGACATATTGAGGTGTGCGTGTGCCGGATATTATGCTGGAGATGTGGGCGACCACGTCGCTTTTGCTACAACGGATCGATAGAGGTGCTTGAAACCGTGTCAAATATTCTAATATCGCAATCACTCTTGTTCAGACAGTATAATGCAATACCACTGTAATACTGTAACTTAAAGCAATGCAAATGTGTGCCATTAAAACGATAAAAACTGTAATCACCAGTTACAACTTATTTTACTTAATAAATACAATGTAATGCTCTTAACTATTATTTAATTCTCTATAAAACGTCTTTAGGTTCCTGTCTGGGAATAAGACAACAGATTGTTTTAGTCTTACAACAGACAAGAAAACAAGTCCGATAACTATCATTTGCAAATTGTCATTAATGTTAATGTTTAATTTGTTGTGGCTAACCACAGTGCGAAGTGATTGTTAACACGCAAATTAACGCGACAAAACTCGACAACAAACTACAGCGATGTTAGTAAACGGCGTTTACCTGAAAATATTGACAATTAACACACATGACGTATTTACGAGTAAATGAAGTTACATTTAAAATAGTAATCAAGGTACTCACTCCAAGCGGGTGCAGGGACGATGAGGCCAGATATCATATCGTCGGAGATGACAGGCGGCTCGCTGGGCGGCGGCGGGCAGACCAGGGAGTCGATGATGTCGTCTGTAGCCGCGCGCATCATACCGGTCAGCTCAGGTGGTTCAGTGCGAGACGACCTAAATAACAGATCGGGCATTTACTCAAAGGTATAATCTAGAAAGCCTAGAGGAGAAATAAGACATACTTCCAGTCTTTGGATGCTAATCATAATGTGCTTATAATAATGTGTTTATATGATGATGTTGTATATCTATATACAAACATGGAGCTGAATTTAATTAATTGATGAGAAAGCTTTAAGAGACTTACGTGAAAATTGTTTCTTAAAATGAATTACGAAACGAACAATAGACATTACTGCATACAATTGTCAGCTACAAATTCGTTAATTGCTTTCGTCTGCAGCATGCAGCATTGCGTTTTACTCTGTGTTGTATATGTTTGAATCTTGAGCGCAGACATTTTAGAACAATCATACTTAAAGACTTGCACAGAAATGTTTCCTCTATTGCGATACAATGAAACTGAGCATACGAATTGATACAAAGTAAAGATACTTTGTTGCTCTAATACATTTACTTTAGTTGCCTCTTATTTACTTGCATATACTCGTACATAGGTTATGTATATTATGATATAATAGAAATTTCTACTGAAACAATTCATCTACCTATTCGTGTTTGTAAGATGTAAACTGTTTTACATAGAGTGCACAATAAACAATATTGTACCTATTGTATTAGATGATCCTTCAAACGTTGGCGTCGTACAAACCAGAGACTAAGTATTATTTGATAGTGTACGTCGGCTTACACGGGTTTCAGCGTACATCGCGCAATGAGCCGTGGCGTAGTCGCACTGCATTCGCATGTCACATTGTTATATGTACAAGTATGCACTCGGGGCGCGGGTGAGCTTACGCGATTACGGCCAGGTTCAACGTACCCGATAGTGGTGTTTCATAAATGACAGTATGCCATGTAGAACCGTGGAAACACGAGATTCAGTTTACGGCTGGAATTCTATTCTTTCACGGAAGCGAAAATTTTTTCGCGTCGCATTAAAATTCAGTTTGCATATTTAATTTTATATTTAGCGCAACTTCAGTGAACGTTTTTCATTGAGCAATCTTTATGTTTGTTTTCTTCAAGACTCAATAGCTTCATAAGTGCTTCTACATAACAAATAGCGGAATGAACGCAACGCTTAATAGAAATTCAAGCTTCATTGCACTTTCATCATTAGGTAGATATTTCTGAATTTTAATCACTCCAGTAGTTCTAACAATGAAAGAATTTATTCATAAGAATCAATGCTTATTGTATACTAATCTTTATAATAATCATAGTTTAAATAAAAAAAAACGTATATTGCAATGTTAATACATCTATTATTTTGGAATGGTCTCTAAGTTCATTCATGGTATAGAATATGTAATACATTATGAACATTAGAATATTACACCCAACAAAAAAGGAGGAAAAGTATGAAATGTATGTAAATAAATTCTTATTTACGTTGGATATTCGTTTCTTACTCCACAAAGTTCCTTATCGATAATAAAAAATCTATTCATTCATGTCCCGCATATATAGCACTTCTTACTACTTACGTAGCATTATTCCTCCGCACTTTATTGTGTTCCTAGAAATATTCCATATTGTGTTCCCAGAAATACCCGTGATGATATGCTGTATACAATTTATATCGTCAGTGGAAAGCGTAGAATGCTAAAGCGCCATTTTGATCAAAATGAGTTATATACATCGTTGGATGCAGAAAAAAAAACCATTCCAACGATGTATATATGTCATTTTGATCAAAATGGCGCTTTAGCATTTTACGCTTTCCACTGACGATATGATGATGTTGTATGGTAAGTAGGTATGTTATTCTTAACCTACGCTTGATGGATTTTGCACGACGGAAAAATATATGTAATGTTCTATATTTTATTGTATTTTATCACCAAGTTATATTATTATTCACTGATTTTATCAATACACAACGAATTGGTATGTACGTAATATTTAATTATTTGTGTAGTTTCGTTATTTTTCTTTACCTTAATTAAATATTTTTTTGTAAAATGAAGATATATCTAAGAACACAAAAAATCACTATTAATCGTGTATCAATATACACGGGATAGTATTGGAGGCACTGAACGTAGAAAGCAATCTTTTTAAAAAAAAATCAACCCACAAAATGTGGAACATCATTATTCGGTTAAATGTGAGAGAGCTAGGACAATACGATGAATAAAATCGAAGTTTAAAGCCTTTGAGGGTTCTACGTAAAATTCAATATCAAAGTACGCTTTTACGGAGATACCTTGAGGGCATTGTCTGTGCCCGCATCGTACAATATTCAATGACAAAGTCGGGAATAACCTCTACAATGTTACGGAATAGCGCTTTATAATATTTTCATTCATATCGTACAGTTACGTCAAGTGGGCACACTGGGAAACATCGATAACGACATACAGGGGATATCGCATGTAAAATTTATTACACAAAGAGCTTGAATAAAGTGGCTACTTAAGGGGATCGAGAGCGTTAAAGTGATAAAACACTAACTTACCGCAACTACGCGAGATGTATGGCGTTCGGGCGAGCGATCTCTATTATAACTCGTAGACAATGAACTCAAAAGAATAACATGTCGCGTTTCGAGATGAGAATTTAGCGGGGCATTAATTCACGCTGTGTGACGCGGCGCGGTGAAGAGGCTCGATTGCGGGCGCCCACAATGGGCGGCGCGGCGAGAGGCGCTAGGCGGCCGAGGGCTATAGGGCGAGGGAGTATGTAGGTCGGTGCTAGCGCTTCAGTAAACTTGTCGCGGTCGAAAGGTCAGGTGTATGAGGGCGGGAAATGCCGATGATGGCCGCGCCGCTTGCGCCGCCGCAAATTCCAATTCGTTAATTCGAAATATGCGCTGAAAATTGTTTTTTAACCACATCGTTGTAGATGCAAATACGCAAATATGTAGTTGTCGGTGTTTTAGAGTTGTAGACTGTAACGTTAATCGATGGCTTTCAATAATGGACAAATACAATAAACGTCAAAGACCCGTTGCAAAAAGACTGCTTCGAACCGAAGTCTCTCAGACGAAGCGCCAATTTCATTACGTTTCAAATAACTCGTGTAATTTATAGTTTCTAAGTAATTCAGTTTAGTTGCTCGAGAAATTGCAGCCATGAGAAATTTCAAACAGCCAGCTTTCCGATTTTTTCCGGCTTCCTGCCGTCAAGCTCCCGCCGCGGAACCAGGGCAAGTTGTCGCGATTTTATGCGCTTTGTATTTAAATTCAATGGGTTGCTACGTGTTGGAATAGTTAGATTCTATAAGTGCCTCAAATTTATTACGAATGAAATAAAATGGAAACGTATTTACACTTCCCATTGCTACAATTGTATGCCCACTAAAATTACATTTTAATATTTTAAATCTACAATATCAACGGGGACATCGCTTTAATTTTCACCATATTCAATAACCTACGCGATCCATTTAAAACGTTTTAAAAACATTGGACTTTAAATTTCGTTTCATTATTTTCGGTCATTATTCGAATCTACTGCAGTAACGAAAATTGCTCTGATTTTTTCTTTGTTTGGACTGTATTAAAATAATTTCCCGGAAAAGAGGTCAGTTTTCGATGTCTGTTTACTTTTTTTAATGTCCATTTATAACGAACTCGCGGCCGGTGCAGCGAATTATGCGAATCGATGCTAATGAATTCGTCTCGAAAAGACCGTTGATTAATGAACGAGCGGTTAACTCTGTTGACGATCAGACGAAATGCATTAAAATGGTAATGAGAAAACGAATAGCAAAAACCCACCTCATCATCATGACTAGAGATAGCTCCTCTTGCAATACGCTCTCCAAGTACATCATATCCAGGTCAGATACGATCGCTCCGTTGATCACCATGATCTCGTCGCCTTTGATTATACCTTGCGCAAAAAAAACACAATAAATTGCAACTGGGACTTTCAAGTTTTTTTGTTCGATAACAATGACGAGAGACAATTAATCCGCACTATGGCGCTCTTATCCCGTGTGAATTAAGACTTTAGGTTTTGAAAATACAGCGAACAATTCTGTTATTATGCGGGAAATTAGTATAGATAAATATCTAAACCCAAGGGGCGTTTTGCTTGGCAGGCATGGCAATTACCAGCCGAGCTACAGGGTCGTTGTTTAAGATAAAATAAAATTTTGTAGTTCATTACCGTTTTGCATAGCAACGCTCTTATCCTCCACCCTGCTGACATAGCAACAGAGCTCGTCCTGTCGTTCGGCGTTCTCTATAAGCTCAGCCTCCACACTAAAACCCCACATCTGCTCCAGGGTGTTTCGCTGCAACTCCACCTGGTACAGGATCTTCGCGCAAACCTCCACAACTTCATGAGTGTGTAACTAGATGAAAAAAGAAATGATAAAATCCGTTAGCCTTAATGCTCAAACTCCGGATCCATTCATTTTATTCGAACAAGAGACGCGACATACATTTCTCGCGACTTATTCAAAAAACTGTTATGTCCACTGATTGATAAGGTTTCTTTATAGCTTACAAAGCCAGTGCCCAGACTGTCAGACCCTACTCACCTCGCATCTGGTCACATGTCACTTTTTTTAGTCATACATCTGCTCACTTAGCCGCGTATCCATCGAAATTGTTGGGTTAAATGGGTCAACAAAAATCTGCTTCGGACATTCAAATAAGGATAATTTATATTTTCAAATTGCGGTAAGTTAAAGCAGTTATCCATCTGGATTACCTGAGATACACAAGGCCTTTAATGAGTAATTCAATTCAGAGGGTTTTATAAAACAAATCACTCCACTGGGGCTATGCCGGATACAAAGAAGATGAATCATTAAATAAATTACGAGGCTTGTCTTTTAAAACAACGTTTCTATTCAAACTGTTCAATTTATGTATAAATATAGTAGGTGGGTATCTGTTTCTCCAATTTAATAACGGAAGGGGACGTTCAATGGAAGGCCCATTATTTCATGTCGGTTTTAGTAAATGTACATTGATACAGAGAGAATTTAAATTAACAGATTTTCTGTAGGTAAGTACTCATGAAGCTCCCAATATTCTGTTATCAAAGAGAAACAAGCTCATGTTTTACCAAGTAATACTTACGTAAGTTTCAATAAGGTCGCTTCGATGTGGAACAAAGTAGTTATGATCTTCCATGTCTCGCCGCTTCTTTACTCGTACGAAGTGCTCGAGTGCGTTGAGCGAGCGCCGTGCGCACGCCGCCGCGAGGAATTCTTCCACCGACATGCCTTCACGAACACCGACCGTGGCCGTCGTGCCTTCGGGGAGAGACACTCTGACAGCGGCTTCGCCTTCTTCACGAGACATCTAGTTAAACCGAAACTAAGATCAAGCCTCACGATGAACAAAAGCTCGATCGAGCAGAAATCCACGGCATGCTGAACTAACATCCAAATTGAATTAATCTTTAATCGGATTGTACGTGTTAGAATGTGTGTAATTTGAAATCTATTTTGGTAGAAATGAATCTACGACGATGACCCTTTTATAAAACATCAGAGTATTGTCAAACCTATCTAACGATTATGTAAAATTTAACAATAAAAAGTACCTACTCATTTTGTGCCGCTAATTAAACTTGACGTCGATGCGAAGCGTAAAATAATTCTACCATTTAACTATTGGTAGAATTATTTTACGCTTCGGTGACAAAAAGGTTCCATCCCTTAAGATAATCTATTTTAAAAGTAGGTTTGCTAACATCGAGTAAATACGCTGCTATTATAAAGGAGTGAAGCTTAGAGCTAATTTTACGGTATGACGTCAAAAGCGGTAGCTATGAAACGCTTCGGGGCCGATAAAGTAAAGTAAAGTAAAGTATATCCAGTGTCTATTTATGTTTAAACATACAATATGTGCAGATTTATTGAAGTGGAATATTATTAAGTAGCTGTATACAGCTACACATTGAATATGTTCAATGAACATACAGAAGAAATTAGTTGAACTCTAAAACATTTTTTTCAGAACAATGTGTATCATAAGTCATAGTGATTATCTTATTATGCAGCGTGGTAGAATATGTTTGGGACTATACCATATTTATCATAATCAGAAATTGCAAGTCATACTTTATGTATGAAAATATATGAGATTTTTGTATCTACATAAGTTAAAATATAGTCTCGAACCAATTTTCCGTGTGTTAGTAATAGTCTCGACTATAATTCGTTAAAAAAGCAATGTAACGAAGAAAACTGAGGGTAACAAGAAAATAATGGTCTAATAGCTATTTTTCGTGACTTTGGAATGTTAGAGGACACGCCACTTCCGCATTTCCTAAACAGAAAGCCCCTGAGACTCGATGGTCATTCCAAATGTGAATTAGCTTTGCGCTTCTGTAATTGATTGTACTTTAGACACAGCGACTGCAATGGGAGATTTATCTTAATTACAGCTGTATTGTAACAAAAGAGTTAATTTACAATGTTAACATTTAAAACAGGTACCCAGTAGGATATTTTAAAACGATTAATCTTGATTATGATAATTGATATTGGTCATGTTTTATGTCAAGAAGTATCTAATAATGGTACTTAATTGCCAGCGAAATCCAATTAGCGTACAAAATTGCCCATAAAAGCATTAAAATCTATTTATCCTGAATCATTGCCGACGTACGGCCACGTTTGCAATTGTAATTAAATTTTTCTCGATAATGGATGATCCGTACGCCATCACAATTTTCCGATACCCGTTGATTTAAAACGCATCATTTAATTTAACCTACATAATAATATTAATTATGTTTCTAACGTATCGTCAGTGTCTGAAGCCAATTTACCTATGTGATCTTGTTAAGATTGGGATTTCGTATGTATCGAAATTATGAACTTTATCGAGGCTGCGTATTATATTCAAAGATTATGACAATTTTATAAATAATGTGTCTAATTCAGATTATTTTGCGAAGCTCCAAAACTCAATCAAAAGGGCGTCTTCCTTACGAAAAAGGTAAAAACAGGAAAAAGCGGAAAGTTTTGTTTTTTTACCCTGAATCACATCCCTTTCAAAATTTATGAAAGCCTTTTAAAATGTCTTCAAAGTTAAGGCTTACGCTTAAGAAATTAAGTACAATGTTTTAAGCCATTCGTACCTCTTTAATTCTTCACTCGGTATACATCAAATTCAACACTTGTATAATTATGCGCAGCATTGTACGTTTTTGTAAGACAGCAAAATACGTAGATTTTGTAACACAAATGCATATTAACTTTAACTTTGCACGTTTCTACTTTATGTAAATTATACCTGAATGTTAGACTCCTACACGCGTAAATTATTCTTAAAAGTGGTACACAGGTGCGTATAAAAAAGAATATTCCGTCTCAAATACGAGCGTTTAGTGTGAACGTGTATTTTATAATTATATTACCTGCATAGAGCGGCGGCTTGAACCCGAGTTGGAGCGTGAGAGGTTGGGCGCGCGACGTTTCGTAGCGCCCCGCCCCGCCAGCAAGTTGTTCAGCAAAGACGGAGACCGGGCACATATGAATGCGTGGAACGACGACACGGTGAACACGCCCAATTTGTTCAAAGTGCTCTTAGTGCCCCGGGAGACATGTGTCAGCAATGACTGGAACAAACGTCCCGCTCAACGCTCGAGAACCTCACTTACATGCAAATTGTAATGTAATTCCCGCGAACGGAAGCGCTAAACTAATCTCTGCATTAGAGGATGCGTATTACATTGTTTTAATCAAATTGTATGCATGCTGCGTAATTAATTTACTAACGACTGATGTCGAACAATTGTACTAGATTACGGCATCTATTTACCTACAACTTATAAGTACAAAAAGTAGTTACATTTTACCATGCAAATCTTTTTTGTTTTTATTTAATTGTTTAAAATCCATTGGTTGCTTAATATTTGTACACTCGTGTAATTAAATATCTAGAGGATCAGTGAACCTCGGTAGAGTTCCAATTTGTATTCAGTGGTGCGTTGCCAGTTATAAATTAGTTTAATTTTTGATCTGATATATGTATGCGCATGTGTCCACTTTAAAATATTTATCATTTAATCAAGTTACTGAGCATGAATTATTAAAGCACTCGTGCGTAATAAATATTTAATATTAAGGGATAAAATAACGGGTTTTTAATAATTATTAGTTGTTCTAGGGAGTCAAAATGAATATACCTTATATATGTATATATATGTATACTCGTATGTACATTCTACATCGTTACCAGCCATTTTCTTGTGGAAGAGATTGAGATATCAATCACCTTAATTCTTCAAACTAAATATTCACACTCGTTTATATACAAAGACACGCGCATTACTACAACAGCTTTTTAAAAACAATTAAATTACAAAAGGTTCATGATAAATTCTTGAAATCACAGAACGAATTCTAAATTTAAATGCAGGACGTTTCTATAGCTATATTGTGTCTGTAAAAAAGTAAAATCTAAGTATATCAATTTATTATAAGCACGCATTCGTTTAATGGCCTGTCCATGTAGCTATCCAACTCTTCCACATTGTATCCGAGGCTCTACTTTATTTCAATTGTTGGGAGGTGACAAGGGTCACTGGCAACCCACTGCCGGTCACCGGAACTGTCAATTTACTCAGTGAAGACGTAATTATATCCTTTTTATTTCTGCTTCACATTAAGCTCTTGTTCAGAGAAGCGAACGCGTAAAGACTGGTAATTTTCGTCAAACAAGAAAAATCCAGGTAATGATTTATTATAGCCCGAAGAGGTGTTATAATACGGTTAGTCTGTAGTGATTATAATATTATCATTATTAGTATTTTAATGACATTACGTTATGAATAGGATTACTGAGTAATAATCACGCAATGATAAGCTGAATAAGTGTCATTTATTATGATTATGAAAGTAATAATCGTACGAGTAACATATTATGAGTTCGGTGGTTCGCGGCGTAAATATCAGGCTGCTATTACTATTTATAATATTAAATATGTTTATATTTGTAGACATTATTACACTAGTAAACCTCTATATGTACCGTAAATATTAGGAAATTAAACATTAAAGTATTTTTTTTTATTAAAGATGCATTATGGGAAGTGTAAATTAAATTCCAATGTACATAACATATTATAACATAGATTAGTTAAATATCAAATCTTCGACATAACGTATAACATTTTAGCAGCATACGACATAGCAGTATGCTACGGATGCTACGGTTGATATTCGAACGAGGTTAGTGTAACATCCCTAGAGGTTATTTGGTTATTTTAGCAGTACATTATTATGTTACAATTTCTAACGAGGTTATTTGGTTAACGGACTATAATGCATTGAATACTCAGATTTAATACAATGGATATATCGAATTATTTGTGGAAAACTTCGCAAGTGACAAAGTAATGTGACAAAGATGGCACTCTAGCTAATATTACTTGTCGCAAATGGTCCGAATTTACAATAAAAAATATATTCAAGTTATAATTTTGTTAGGTTCGTGTAAAATGCATCTAAGTATAATCTTTGTGTAAGTAAGTATTGCAGATTTTATCGCACGGTTATTCTATAAAACTTAAAAATTAGCAGTAGATTATTAAAAATGTACATTGAAACTAATTGGGTAAACTTCAGTATTAATAAGTACCTTCGGGTTAGGCAGTTCACCGCTCTGAAGACTGGCCATGTAGCATCGGAGACGGAACTGCTCGCAGTGCAGCCTTTCGAGATTCTCTTCCCATTGCAACATCTGGACAGCGAGTTGAGCCCTTGTCTCCGGGTCGGACACCACGGATTGCTGGAGGTCTGCCATGTGTTTTAGCTTGTGATCCTATATGACAAGAAACATGTCATTTTAGTATTTTTTACTTGCTGACGCTCGCGATTTTCGTAAACATAGAATGAAAAGTGCACCAGTTTTTGATATTAAATTTCCAACAATAGAATTTGAAACTCGTATACGCTTTGATCTTGCAGTTTTTGCGCGATACATGCATAAGATTTTGTAAATATATAAAGTATTCAGAAAGGTTCCATGTCCAATAAATGTTTGAAATTTTCTCTTTTACTTATCAGGTACTTAATATAAGTATTTCATAAAATTCCATGAATCTGGGTCGCAGCTGACTCTACTCGCATAAAGTTGTGTAAGTCTTCCAAGAGACAAGACTGTTTCATGTTAGTATAAAATCATTTACGAGCATATATGAAACTACTACTTATATGCATTAGTTAGCAATGCGTGTGTAAATAGTATGCAAACTATTTGATGTCAGGAGCTTAGCGATTTTCCCCTGCATACATTAAAACTTGCGAACTTAGTAAACGGTGTCGAACACGTATACTATATACCTACCTAGGTATCTGTGTTCCTAATGTTAAAGATTACATGCAACGGTGACATAATTTGTATGTTACATGGGATCCTCAACTGAAGCACGGCGTTTGCTATGAATATTGATGAGGAGTTGGGTGAAATTGTGATCACCTCCGCAGTATTATGTATTGTTCCCTGTATCCCAAAACTATCACAAAATAAACGCATTCACACCTAGAATTTCGAGCTAAGGTAAGGTCATCCTAGATAGGTAACATGTCCCAATTCTACTACGAATCGCCCAATATCGTAGTCTAGGGGTATCACAATTATTTAAATTGAATTTTATTATTCATAAACTGGTATGCTTTAAATGGTGAGTTTGATGCACGATTACTCTAACCAACTGAATAATATTTTTATGCGTGCGTTATTATTATTATGGAAAATAAATAACTGATTGGATTTCTTATGTATGTTTTTTAAACTGCTTATTAAAATACGTTGTTGTTAATAATGTTAAATCTTTATATTTCATATAATATTATCACATAAAAATTGTACTTACGACCTACTCATCAGTATATTATGTCTCTATGATTACTATTTATTAACTGAAATAGGTCACGATATGACTCCTAGTACAAAGCATTCAGAACTCTAATAATATTTCCCGTTATATCAATACCAATTAACTATAACTAACTATATACAATATGACATGTATTTATATGAGTTTCCGTTTCAATAATTTTGTTTGTAATGATCAAAGTTACATAGTCGACTGAACACATTCGCATCACTGCACTTATTTACTCCTGTATTGTGAATGCGATCGAAATTAAAGCATGTGTTTGCACATAGTGTTCAGAAGCAGCCGCAAAGCTTTGACGCGTGTTGTGGTCGTCCGGTGCGGTCCAGAAATTGGCACGATATCTACGAAGTACAGCTAAACCGCATGCCGGCCTCACAGACTCAGATGGAAATGGAAATGTCTAAAACATGAATACTATGCAAGATGGTAAAAGGTGGTTTAATTGTGAGCGTACGTTTAATTAGAACATACGTAATAGTCCTCAATATAATGGAATAGATGACGATTGCACTAACCAAGCGATTACGTATATCTATATATATATAAAAGCGAAAGGTCACTCACTGACTCACTCACTCATCACGATATCTCAGAACCTACAAGTGCTAGGAGTTT
>DWKA01000560.1:0-15961 GCA_018249155.1 Panoquina ocola ocola
ATGGCAACATTATTTTACAGAGTGACATTAGCAACTGTCATCTGGCTTCGTCTAATTAAAAATACGACTTTAAGTGCACCTGCATATTTGACCATAGTTAATGAATTCAAACAGAAGTGATAAATTAGCGATATGTTAGAGTAATCCCGTAACTCGTAAAGCCGCGAACCCATCGGAGCGCACGCTGTGCACGGGCACGCAAAGCATGGTTTAGTTTGACAACGTCGCGATGTTGTAATGGACACAATGACATATTATATTTTGTTGCAAAGAAAAGCAAAGCTTGAGGCACGTGCGTAAGTTCTTTGTGCGTTGCGTTGATGAGCTATGTGTCCCCCACCTAGCGCCGGAGGAGCTGCGCGTGTGCGGGCCGTGCGGCGTGGGCGGCTGCCGCGGGTTGGGCTCGGTGCGCGGCGGCGCGCACAAGCAGCACGGCGCCGCGTCCGCGTGCCCGTACCGCGCGCGCCTCGCGCCCGACCCGCCCGACCGCCTCGCCAACCAGCCCCACCACGCCAACCACGCCAACCATGCCGGCAGCCAGCGGTACGCACACATACTGTTATAATATTATATACTTTACTAAACCAATAAAAAAATCACAGTATGCCGCCTCCCGACCAGGTGGACTGATAACCTGAAAAGGACAGCGGGCATCCGCTGGAATCAGTACGCTCAGGACCGTTCTGAGTGGCGTAAATTAGTGGAGGCCTATGTCCAACAGTGGACTACTTAAGGCTGATGGATGGATGCATGAAACCAATAAACACTTTTACAGGCTGAGAGTGGCCTGCATATGTTATTTATTATTTAGCGTAAATTTGTAATTTTATAGATTTTTCAAAGAGAAATATGTTAATTATTGCGTCAGTTGTTGATACAGGAGCCGAGTTTAGCTAATTCTAATTTGTTTCCATTCACAGATCACACAGTAAACCGCCTAAATCAATTCAAACAAGCACGCCTACAAGTGATACGCCCAAAGAAAAGTATGTATTCTATAATTGTATGATCACATCGCTTCGAACGTGTAACTATGTCATGTTTATCGTGACTTTTGTTTTTTTTCCAGACTACCGCGTGGAAGACCTCCCAAACACAAACGGATCGAGGAAGTCGCCAAAAACGAAGCTGTAAGTTATAGTGCTTACTAGTTTGAGTTTCATATAAATATACAAGTGAAGCCAGTGTAGCTGATTTCGCGAAGTTTAGGAGTCGTTTTAACATAGTAATACCGTACAGTTTTTCGACGAAGCCTTCACGGCAGGTGTGCACGCTTTCACACGACGAAGTACTGACATAGTCGCAGTTATAGTATCGTATAGGTTGCCACGTAAGCCCCGGTTCACAAAGGCGCGAGGATGACGATGAATTGTGAGGAGTGGCGACGGCTTGTGGGGCGTGCCATAACTTCAAAGTGACCACGACCACTACCAAGAGTGTCACTTACAAAAGCTGTATTATTCCAGACGCCGTCGCTAGCGTCGGACGACGACTCGATGTCGTCGAGCGGCGGCAAGCGGTGGCGCGGCGCGGGGGGCGCGGCGGGCGCGCACTCGCCGCGGGCGCCGCGCGCGCTGCTGGCCCGCCACGTGGCCGAGCTCGCGCTGCCCGGCGACCCCGCCGCCTGGACGCAGGTTGGTACAAACTTGATGATTGTGACTAGATGTCTACAATGTAAAGTGGTTTTTTATGTTATGTATCACAAAAAATATGGTAAAGAATTCTTAATTTTTTCATGAACTGTTTTTTTAATAATAAATATTTAATTTGAACGCTAAATTGATAAAAGGTAAATGAGTATTTTCAGCGCTCGGAAGGAAATGCCCTCTGGTTCACGCGAAACACACTTGTCAATTTAGCTTACTTTTGGGGCGGACGATTGACTTCATTATAATCCGACAACATGGTGCTATATATTTTTTTCTGTCAAACATTGACATAACTAGGTACATGTGGTATAGTAACGCAAGTGTTGTTTATACAGAAGGAGGTGTCGGCGCTGGTGTCGCGCGTGGCGGGCGCGGCGGCGGGCGCGGCGGCGGCGGCGGCGCGGCTGTCGGGCGCCGAGCTGGTCATGGCCTCGTGCGAGGAGCTCGTCGACTGCCTGCGGCTGCGGCTCGGGCCCGCTATCAAGGTGCGTTATAAACATATTATTATCTTCATAGATACGCACCGAACACGGTTTGTATGCGAGCGCGCCCGTATAAGTGCGTCTTAGCACGCACACACTGATGACATTTATAGCCGCTAACCAATAAACAAAAAAAAAACAATTAACCGAGAATTTATTCATATGATTGTTTAAGCTGCACGTAATAGTCGTTAATAACGGAGATAAATTGTATGTGAAGGTGTACGGCGTGGTGCAGCAGCTGCGGGAGGCGCTGTCGTGATCGCGGGCGGCGCGCGCGCTGCTCGCCTGCCGCGCTCCCCTCCCCCCCGCCGACCGCCCCCCAGCGTTACTGATTGCGTAGCGGTGTGCGACCCCTAGCGGTCACTCGAGGAATTGAAACGGTCTCTACCGCTCAATATTTGGACGTAATACATATGAAATGGTAAATGACACTCTTTGAAGGTTGAAGCCTCGAAACTTATTTGCCATTTGTGTGTGGGCGAGTGAAGCTCGCGGATGGAGGGACGATATTGAAGAAGTATTATTGTTTAATTTTTTAAACGAGAAAGTATCTTATTTTAGTGAAATGGAGTTATCGTTGAAATGAAAATGACTATTTTATAAAATTTATTTGTTAATTTCCCTGTGCGATTGTAGGGATAATTCGGTGTCGATATTCATTATTAATATATTGTGTTACCTATTGTTTCGCTTTAACAAGATATTGATTAAGCACAAATAGTTTAATGTGATTTAGATTCTAGGTTGTGATCATATACAATCTCCAAGTATCGAAATTGTTTTTCTGACGCGTCATCTAAATTAATAAAAATATTTTGGATGTATTACCATTTTTATAGCAACAGGATTTCTTTATCAAATCACTGTAATGGTACCAAAGAATATACTAACAGTTTTATGTAAAACCTTGGTCTATGTGATGTGTTTAAATATTATCTATATGTGAAATATTTATTTTGAAAACGTCAGGTCGTTGATGATTAACGCTATAGGAGATGCTCAATGAAATTATACTCCAGAGATGTCGAGACCACGATTAATAAACATTCGTATGTAGTACGCAAATACCGTTCATAAATATAATGTGTCGCTCGTCGCGCCCCGAAGGCACATAGGTAATAATTAATAGAAATAATTCCAGTCAATGTGTAATTATGTCTTTGTAGATAATTATAGTATATTATGTTTATGTGCAATTTACTTATAATAATTATAACAATTGAAATGGTCAACACTGTATTAATACATTTCTGTCTGACCGTATTATAACTTTTTAGCTTACCTTCATGTGAAACACTTCTCGCTCAATTGTAATGTGACCACCAAAATAGAATGGTATTATATTTGTAAACTTCTTACGCGTGTCCGTCATGATAATGTAATGAATTTATGTGCTCCTCGAAGACTAGGATCATTTATCCAGAATTCCATAGTGTATATTCAAATGTCCTATACATAATTATGTAAATATGTATTTTTTCAGACTTCTTAGTACATATTGAATATGTATTCCAATTTATTGATTTACCGTCCTCTAAACGGATATGATATGAAAGTTTTAAAGTTCTATTACAGCCATAGTGACTGAGAGCAGAGGAAACTTGCGCACAGTGTCTCCTCACTAATATGATACACGATTTATTTGAGCTTTGTCCTTTCATGACAAATGCCTGGTTGGGAGTGCTTTGCCATTCCATGTCCATGCATAAAAATATGTTAATGAAGCGACAATTTTAATTCAATGGGTGCCGATTCTCCTCTTAGTCGCTACATCTATAATGTACTAACCAAATTATGGTTTTGAACTGTATAATGTATGTTTAGTGACATTAATGTAATTTGTTTACGTTCTGTAGATTATTATGATGTTTTGTTCATAGAGATGAGTTAGTTCATTTGATCTAATGTTTTATGTGATGTAAATATTTCGTGTTGCCATCAGTTGGGTACAATATGAGATAGGATGTGAAATGTTTATTGGTGTTTACAGTAATCGCATTAATTCTAATGATAGTTCGATGTTTTGTGAAGGCAAGTAGCTATTTTTTATGTTTAGTGCAATTTATTTTTACAACCAAACTTATCGTTGAATATGACGTGATTCTTATATGTTATGAAACAATAAGTAGTTTTAAGTATTATTGTATTTATTTTAAATCTCCTCACTGCTATCGGAGTGTATTATACTTACTATTTATTCATTCCCCCGAATATTTCGATCAAGATTGTGAATCATAAGACCATTTATAAGAAACAATCTGTTTTACATTTTTTCGTAGTGTGTCAAATCATTCATGTCCTTTACTGTATAAATAAAATTATTTCATTCAAATTAATAAACTAATCCTGCATCAGAATAATCAAGGTTTTCAAAAATTGGTGTATCATTGATCTATCTCGGGATTATTGTCGTGTCATGGTGATTCTACTAACATTGTTGCACTAATACCTAGTACCATTTGAAGCATCTTCCCTGTAGTGATAAATCATTATATTATGCAATCGTTTGTTGCAAGTGATACATATCCTAACCGATATAAATTTCTTGATGTCTTTTGGATGTTTTAGTAGAATTATGAGTATGACTAGTCTTTGCTGTTTGTATCAAAATACAATCTAAAGAACATAACCGGGCTTTATGAAATCGAGCCGAAATCGTTACTATTTTGTTAGATTTGTAAATAGACTTGTTTGCATAGGTTACTACGGTATTTTTGCAGTGGCCATGTACAAAGTTACGTTAGTGTATTTACATCGATGTTTACACGTATTGTAGTACTAAGGAAGGTGCCATTCTCGCTGGCACAGACTATTATTCTAACTGTTGTTCTTTAATTTAATAAATATTTCGGAAGAAATTATTTACGTATTTTTGTTTATAATTTATTTTGTGATAAATTCAACACATTCCCCTTATACTCATAAACAGGACTTAAAAATAAAACTACTATTTCCATGCGCCCATGGGTGTTCACACGCACGTTGCATCGCCGTATCGTTTCGTTGCAGCCGCTATGCATTGTCAACCTAGTGTTGAGCAAACTACAGAGTCAGCAAAATGGATTGGAAAATAAATCTGTACTTGCGCCTGTTACCATGTTATTGTCAAGATCGACAATAATTGCGCCACTTGACAATATTGGATTATTTAATTTCCGAGACAATAAAAAAGTAATTAGTCAATAGTTCCGGAGAAATAAAGCAAGTTAGGGAAAAAGTCCTGATGGTTGTATAAAATATGTAGTTCTAAATGTACTGGAAAGATGGTGTTATGTGAAATTGATTATTCTAATTTTTTAAGGTTTCACTTCTACCACGCATGAATTGCACACATATTAAATTTTTTTCAACTTATAATATATTTATAAAGAATAACATCTATTCACATGTAAAATAATGCAAAACATATTTTAACTTATCACTACTATGTTACTGCAGGTCCTTTCTCTCGTATCATAGCTTTACTCCTCCGTAAAAATTGACTAGGATCAACTATGTCTGGGTTAGTTTCATCAGCATAGTCATCCAATCTCTTTCTTAGTAGATCTTTCAACTCCTTTATACTGCTGCGAGTCAAGGCTGATATACCAATTACATCTTGAAATGTAATCAGTCGTTCAGGTCTAACTTCTTCTGGAATTGATGTGATAATATTGTCTATATTTGCTAATGACTCCTTCACATTCTTAAATATATTTTCAGCACCTTCTAAATCCATTTTATTAACTGCCAATATTGCTGGTTTGTCTAAGAGTTCCTTGTCATAGAGTTCCAGTTCTTTATTTAAGAGCAATACTGTCTCTAAACATGTCCGTGAGGGATGCCTGGGACTCAACTGAAAACCTTGTACATCAGCTATGAACAGCAAAAGCTTTGTCCTTTCAACATGCTTTAGAAACTTATGTCCCAAGCCAATGTTCATGTGGGCACCTTCAATTAGACCAGGTAAGTCAGCAATGGATATTTGTCTCAAGTCTTCAAACTGTATTATTGCTTTATTGGGTTTAATAGTTGTAAATGGAAAGTTAGCAATACGAGGCTTTGCTTTTGATATAGCCTTCAGCAGAGAACTTTTACCAGCATTCGGGAATCCTACGAGTCCAATATCAGCAATTAGTTTCAAGTCTAGCCGCACATGGTGAATTTGTCCAAAATGTCCCAAGAAATTGTTAGCAGGGGTACCACCGGGGCCGCCTCTCGCTACGATGACAGTTTCTCCTTCCTTGTCAATAGTCCCCAACACTTTTCCATCTTCTCTGTATATTGTTAGACCGAGTGGTACTTCCAGTTTCACATCAGCGCCAGGTTTCCCAACTATTTTATTTTTCCGACTATCTTCACCATGACCGGCGCTTATTGTTGTCGCTCGGTGCTTGTTAATGACAGTTCTGAGATTGGCATCTTCTTTACCGATACAGTAAACACAGCCTCCCTGACCACCAAGCCCTCCGTACTTCGGTAACCCGGTACCACCAGTACCCCCCTTTACATGAAGTCGTACAGTATCAATAAACTTGGTTTTGAGGTAATTCCGTGTCCGCTTTATCTCTTTTACAGCAAATAAAGTTCTCAATATAAAAACCATATTGATGTTTATTTAAATAAACATAATTGTAATTAAAAACATAACCTCTCCTCGATTTGTTTGTATCAAATAAAATGTCAGTAAAGAAATGACATTACACTTATGTCATTGCGTACTGTGTTGACATCAAGGACTCTAAATATCTAGTTATAACTTCCTTGGTTGACATAATATGTTTTTTTTTTTTAATAATGTTTATGGCTTGGATACGTGACATAATATGCTTGACAGTATCCCACAGACTAGGATACTACAGACACCTGTGTGACGATATGGTGACGATCAAGGAAGTTATAATTGAAACGTAAGTATTTAACAATTCATAGTCTGTATGGTATAATCGACCGATAACAAACAAAATAGACATCCACTATCAGTTTTATCGAATCGCTTTTATCGCTTGATTTTAGACATGACAGTATGAACTTATGGAAAGGATTGTTGTTGTATGATTTGTGTGCCGGTACGGGTTATAGTTGTAATGGTTAATTTATTTTGTTATTGTGTGATAAATCAGTACTGAAAAAATGCACTAAAATGTCTGTTTATTTAATATTTATCCTGTTCTTTCAATTAACACCTTTAATTTTGTGTAGCGATGGAGACAGATCTCCTTATTACCAAAACTGTGTTAAAAACTGCCTCACAGCTAACTGTACTAAAAGTAAGTAATTTAAAAACTTAATATTTACCGTGTATTTACCATATAGTTTATTTTTTAGGTATTTCAAAAATATATAATAAATACAACATTTTTATGAATACTGTTTGTTTGAACCAGTCCTGATATACAAGTAGTAGTATTAGTAATAGTAGTCTGAAATACAAGTATTAATTTAATTTATTATTTGACTTTGTGATTGAACAACAACTTTTAGGCACCTGATTTTTGATTAATTTGGTTTAAGAACATTGTCTGTATAAAACTATCAAACCAAGAATAAGAAAATTAATGACACTGAAAGTATAGTTTGCAACAAATTAAAAAACAAAAAATATCTTTAGTTAAATCCAATCACACATATTCACAAAATGTATGTATCCCATAAGATCATTTTATATTTAGTGTTGGTTATATTTAAATAATGCGATACTGCAGCTGGAGAGTTCCAGCCTAATGCAATGAGGCTGCAGGACAAATGGTGCTGGATGTTGAAGTGGAACTGCTTTGACGAGTGCAGCTACCACTGCATGTGGAAGACTGTGACAGCCTTTCGCCATCGGGGCTATGACACTCCCAAGTTTCATGGAAAAGTAAGAATGTCACAGCTTTTATTAAAAAAACTCCAGTACCAATAATTTATATAATGGTTAAAACATTTTTAATATCACTATGAATTAAAATAGTAAGAATTTTATGAATAGACTTGACCAGGCAGGTTTCACAGATACATATTTATATTAGTAATAATGACTTCATTATTATTCCTGCTCAGGGGTTATCCTAGGACATAGAGAGTGGTGAGACCAACCTGAGTGGCTAAAATAGGTTCAATGACCCTTTTTATTGAAGAAGAAACAATAAAGATCTGTATTTGGTAGGGCACCACTTGGATATGGCAATTTCTAAAAATTTTTCTAATATACTAATAATAACATTTAATTTAGAATGTTTGTACCGTCAGTGGCCATTCAAACGAATGATGGGTTTCCAAGAGCCGGCGGCGGCATTCGCGTCGCTGCTCAACCTGCTGAGCACGCTGTTCATGCATACGCTCATCATCAAGCAGTTCCCGGTGGCCGAGGCGCCACTTGTGGTCTTCTGGCACATCTTTATTGCGGTAACTACTATACTCTGCATCATGTTTCTGTGCCTGGTTATAATGCCATATATGTAGATAAATGATTATGGTTCATTATGACGTCATTTTTTATCATTACAACACATACAGTCATAATTTTATTATGTGTCCCACTTCTGGGCTAGGGCCTCCTCTCACAATGTGAGGGGTATGACATGACATTATGACATGGTAAATATGACCCATAGCAGCGTTAATATTGATCCTGTTTGTCGCGCGCGTTCTGGGTCTGGTATTTTCTTGTATTGTGTGTGTTTATTTGTGATTCTGTTAGTTTTTTTGGGTACACATACAATCCGTATTACAGAGTGCTCTCACACTGGGATGTAAATGTGTGGAAATGAGTTGATCTATTCAATAATGCCGTTTACAATAATACGTTTAATGTTTTTTATATCGGTTCGATATCAGCTTCATAATACAGTACATGTTGCCTACTAACGCAGCTTTCGCAGACGTAGATCTCCTGCCAGGCGAGGTGCCACGTTTGGGAAGCTGCCGAGCTTCGAATTACTTGCGTTTGGAACTTGAACCTCAGTTCTACGCAATATTGTCCTTGATATCAGATCTATGCAGTATTGTATTTGTAAGCAGATAATTAAACAGCATCCGTTTGGTTCCAGATCTGCATGAACGCGTGGACGTGGTCGATAATATTTCACGCGCGGGACAACGCCTACACGGAGTTCATGGACTATGCGTGCGCTCTGTCCATGGTGATGGCGCTGTTTATGGCCGCCATCGTTCGGTAAGGGACTAGTACCGAGCTCCGATGTGATATCAGAGAGGGATTTTTTTTTAATGTTAATAGATTCATGAGAAGTGACATCTGATGGTGGAACAATGTCGGCAAGTTCAAAGGCATCATCGGTGGTCGACAACGAAAAATTGAGTTGGCCTGTATCAGTTACATACTTTTCAGCTAATTTCTAGGACCTGACTTTTAAGAAATTTTATGTATGTTAACTTTTTATAAACTACCCAAATTTTATTTGTGTCGGGAAGTTAACATTTTTTTTTATAATATACTGATGAACGTGTGTGTGTGTGTGTGTGCAGCATATTCCACAAGCGCAGGAAAGTGGTGATGCCGGTGGTGGTGGGCACGGGCTGGTACTACGTGGAGCACGCGCACTACCTGTACTCCGGCCACATCGACTACGACTACAACATGAAGATCAACCTAGTATTCGGTGAGCGAAGCAAAAATGAAAAGTTGGGCTTGAGAGTTTATCTCTCTATCTACATATATAAAAGCGAAAGGTCACTCACTCACTCACTCAACACGATATCTCAGAAATAACAAGTGCTAGGAGTTTCAAATTTTGCATACAGGTTCTTTTAGGGACGTAAATGCTCACTAAGACGGGATCTTATGACATTTAACCCCTAAGGGGGTTAAGTAGGGGTTGTAAGTATGTACATTCTATATTTTTCCCGAAGCGAAGCGAGGGCGGGCAGCTAGTCGTGATATATGTGTGAGGCAGGGATGTGGTGTCAAGCATTATGAAGCTTTTTGCTCTGCGCATCTAACTGTCTCTTTCAAATTCTTGCCCATTACTATATTACCTATCAGAGCTATTGAGTTTAAAAGCGATGTGTGTGCAGGCGTGTTGGGCTCGTGCATCTGGCTGGCGTGGGCGGGCTGGCAGTGGGCGGCGGGCCGGCGCTACGTGTGGCGGCTGGCGGCCTTCACGCTGCTGTCGGGCGCGACGCTCGCGCTCGAGCTGCTCGACTTCCCGCCCCTATACAATACTTGGGACGCGCACGCGCTCTGGCATCTCAGCACGGCGCCGCTGCCGCTGCTGTTTTATAAGTAAGTGCTTGTAGCTTTGTGTACAGTTGAGAGGGGTAGGGTAACGGAGATAAATGACCGGCTCGAAGGACCAAAATTGTAGTGTGTTTCGTCACAGCGATAAGTCACCCGGCTTCAAGGAGCATGAAGTATTGTTTCAGTTTCGTCTACTACACGTACTACTTTGGTAAAAATACCATTTTATGAAGTTTTAATAGAATATTTTAATGCGTACCGCTTCCCATAAGTAAAGAGCATAATTATGGGGTCCAATCGTTGTGGTCGAGGGCTCACTAACGGTGCATCCGAATACGTAAAGAATATTTCATAGCTTAATATAAACACAGGTATGGCCGTTTGAATTTACAGAAAATCTAAAATTCCTATCACTTAATTCAATTTAAATAAGATGAAATTAACTAAACTTTAGCTTGTCCTGAGTGTTTCTTTCTATTTGTTTATTAAAACAAGAAATAAGCAGCTCCTGCAGTGTAATGTTATTGTTTTCCAGGTTCGTGCTCGACGACCTCGCCTACGTGTACAGGCCGATCGTGAAGATCGGTTTCAAGATTAAGTAACATAATTATTCAGCATTTAAGCCTACGTTATTTTTATATAATAAGTGACCGCGGTTAGCACAACCTATAAAGGAAATACAATCGTAGTGTAGCATTCAGTGTGTTTTATTTCACGTGTACAGTCAAACCTATACTTTATCAGAACTACTAACATTGATATTATATAAAGGTTTATTCAATGGGACTATTTTACAGTACACACACACAAAATTATTCAAGTATGAAAAGAAACATGTTAGCTGCATGCAGCTAGACGATTTTCTACAGAAGATCTAGATTTTTGATTTAACTTTTTGAAGTGATTGAACCTGAAGCTACCAAAATATTCATATTTTTGGGACAGTTACGAATTTAAACATAAGGGTACACAACACATTCATACGACACTAAAATAATTAGTTTTCGAGTATAAACTTCTTCCACTGCTCTCCGCATTGCGATATTCCCAATTTATGTCTCTTTAACCAACTGAACTTTGACTTCGCTTCTTTTTTATCCAGAACATATAATGGAGACGCCTGCTGTTCCACCTGAGTTGCGGTTTTTACTGGTGTATCGTTCACAGGTTCGTACATGGCCGGGTATGGCCCATGATGGTCCACTATGGCACTCCTAGCTTCGTAATTCTGGTAGTATACGGGAGGTTGTTGAAAAGAATACGGTCGTTCTGATGAATACCTTCTTTGAGAGTTTCCTTGGAACATGAGCTGCTCGTTCCATTGCCTTCTGTACTCTTGTTCCATGTAAGGCGATCTTCTGTTATTTTGTATCCGTTGCGCAGTCTTCTCTTGCGCAGGTCTATACGGCGAATAGTTTCTCGGTCTATATTGACGCCTCCTATTCATGTACTGTTCTGGGCTATTAATTTTCTCACTGTATATCGTTTGATAATCATCTGAATCGCTTTCCGCTTTTCCGTCGTCAAATTTATGAGCCAATTCCTGCCTTTTATTATACTTTACTTCCTTTTGCTTGTTCTTATTGAACAGCTTCACCGATCCCAGCATCCTTTTGAATAAACCTATCTTCTCGACGTTTTTCTGCAATTAAGGATTAAACATTTGAGATTAATTATTAAATATTTTTATTCTAGATTTTCGACTTAAATGCCTAAAGAAAAAAAATACAGTAATTACCTTTATATTTCCCGTTGTCTCTACGTTCCCCTCACTCTCATCGTCCGTGGTCAACTCCTCGGAATAATGTTCGCTGATCGTGGATGCCACATTCGCTTTACACATATTGTTCTCTTCTAGGTCCAATAGCTCGTGGTCCGTCGATTGACTCTCATAATCTAAATATTGTTCAGCCTCATTCCGATTGGCGTTAGGTGTTGACCCGATATTGTAATTACTTCTGACGGTCGTAGTACTGAAAGCAGTCGCTGTAGGGCCAGTTTGCGCGTCAGACATAGCAACAATCGTACTCCGAAGACCTGTGGGCTCTAGTACATCAGTATAATTATTCGTTACGGATTTAAGTTCGTCATATTCACTATTTGAGGTTTCTTTTTGAAAGTCCATAGTTAGTGCAAGAGATTTGTATATCTCTTTTATCAGCTTTTCTGTTTCACCAGTCTGGGACTCTTGCTTATTTATCTCGGTATTGGTGGCCGTATTGGCTGCCGGCCTTTGAGCTGGTGTATATTTATGGCTACTACTTTTATAGAAACATCCGCATTTTTGATGTCCAGGTGTTTGGATAAGCAGAGGGAAGTTTTGTGTGCAATTAGGACGCGGGTAAGGAACATTTGTGAAACAAATAGGTGAGGCAATCTGTCGGGAGCAAGTTGGCAGATAAGGGTTAGTATTACATGAGTTATTGTATGTAAAACTATGTAGAAGAGATGAGCACGCTTGTATGTTACTTTGAGAAGGTCCTTTTTGTATGACCGCATCCTTTTTTGACTTTACTTCTGGTAAATTATTTACTTGAGGATTAGTTTTCACTTCGGCCAGGACTGACTGCAATATACTTTTTATTTGTTTCAATGTCTCCTCCGTTTTGGTTTCTGTTGAATTTATGTCTATTTGTATGCTCCTAGTAATGGTTAAATTTTTGGGATTAACTTCTATTGTTAAACACTCTGCATTTTTTCGGAAAACAGTTCTCGGTTGTGTTTCTGGTTTATCGGGTTTATATGTAGCAGGTAATGGTTTTGGATAAACATCACTACAATCAATGCAAAAGCTTTTGGAAGTATCTGTGGGGCCTATTCTCTTATCTATTTTGTTTTCCCTGGAGTTATTTGGTGTTACAATTTTCATATTATCTTTGGCGGATTGTAAATGACACGTAGGTTTCTTGTTTTTTAATTTAGAATACTTTTTTGTGTGATGGTGCATTGTATTATGGTGACGTGGTTTGGTTCGCGTGACTTCAGGCCAGCATCTAATGTCCACAGCTCGTTTCGGTTCCTTTGTCAGAAGTTTTTCATCTTTTGGTACCTTGACCGCTTTTTCTTTAACAGGTACAATATCATAAAGATTAGAATCGTAATAAATATCGTTATTAAACCCTTTGTGCAAGTGCGTGGTGACCGGTTCAACAATGAAATTTTGGTTTTTGCCCACGTATCTGTCAACATCTTGAAAGTGGCCGTGGCAACAGGAACACACGTCCGACTCGTACGGGCAGTGAGCGCGGCCGTGGTGATCCCTGCACACCGGTGACGTGAACTGACTCGTGTCTGAAAACTCTTCAACGACTCGCTCTGGATCAAAATGTCGTTGAATAACATTGGCTAAGTAAGCTTTGCTAAACACATTGTCGACTTTTGACTTCGATAAACCCAGGAAAGGTATGTCCGTTGATATACCGTATTTAGTAAATGGGTTGTTTTCAGTTTGGGCGTAATACACTAAATGAGTCTTATGATTATCTTTTTTCTTAATGAACTTCTTCTTTTTCGACCTTTGAAAAAACCTTTTACGACGATGGTCAATGCTTGTGTCTATTGACTCTTTCTCAATCCAGTTTTGAGTTGCCATGAAAGGTTGATTTTCCTTGCCAGTGCTGGATAAAGTAGGGAAAAGAAAGGAAACCGCAGATTTTCTTGTTTTAGAAGATCCATCGTCATATTGCGAGTGCATTTTACTAGCATCTCCCAATAGCGGCTTGACCTCGCTACATTTGCAAGACAGAACGGTATTTGTATTTCGTATTGTTGGTTCGACCAGCGCCGTGTGGACGGGTACGTGCTTCGACGATCCCTTGTTGTTAGTGGCCTCAAAAAGTTGGCGTTCCAAGGAAATTATCTTATTCTGTAAATCGGTTACATCTATCGGTATGCACGAGATTATCTTGACTTCCGTCTGGGATGGCGAGTTTCCTGAAAACCAGAAACCTTGATTGTGGTAAACAAAATATGTTTATAAAATCATCACTACATAGAACGGAACAATGTCTCTCCCTACACATATAATTATGCCTAAAAGGTTGATAACAATGATTGCTGTATGAATTTTTAAACTTTATTTTATTTGAACCTTTTACCTAATGGATTCCTCTTTTCAATAGCTATTTTTGAGCGTGGCACATGCATTATTAGGGACTTATCTTACTCATCCCAACGCTCATCAACGTCAGTATAGGCTTATGTAACTTTATTTGTTGCAGTGATCGTAGCAATAGTCAAATTAATTCCACATTATAAATAAAGATGTGTATACCCAAGTTCAATGCGATCCTGCGTAGGAACGTCTCGATCCCCTTAAACCGCTGCTTGCAGCCGCCGCCGTCCTCGCCCGCCTTATTGTTACTGTCGCCAGGACTGTAAGGGAAGTACTGCCTCTATAATTAATAGGCCCCTGTAGAGAATGTTAGCATGCTATACTGACACTATTTACTTCTGTTATAATGCCATATTTTTCTGTATTATGGTAAGTAGGGATTTAAGAGTAGGTATAAGGACACTATTAAATGTGCTCTACGTGAAAAATCATTTCGATGTTTTTGAAAAAATATTATTAAGACTTGATTAAGGAGATGTTCTGACTAAAATATATTTGTTCCTTTTGATTACGTAGCTGAATTTCAACCTGGGCACACATGAGCTTGTCCATCAAAATGTATAAAAATATTACCTAAATATTTTAAGAAACTTCTCGTACCTCGAAAACATTTTTGAAGTAGTTGAAGTGTTGTTAGTATTTCACACGCTTTGAATTTAACGAAAATTTCATGTTTTGTCTTCCGAATACCAATAATTATAATCTTATTAGTAATTTTAATTCGTTTGAAACTCCATTCTTCTCGTGTTTGATACGCGGACGTTTGAAACGATGAAGTCTACTGTCACTTCTGTATTTAAGATGCTCGATGATTTAAGTCAAAAATAGTCTGAGGTTATAGGCCTCCTCAGTTACCAGGAGAGACTCGTGCTCAGTAGTGGGCCTCAATGTGTTGACGCCAGTATGAGGTTATACAATAGGTACCAACTATTTTTTCTCGGTCATATCATAATAATAATTATTACTAACATCTACATCTTAACAAAAGCAACGTGGGCGTGTTTTTTAAAATTTTCTCACACGAGTAACGCAGTTCTTTTATGGCATGAGCAAACAAATGAGCAGACGGCTCGCCTGTTGACGTGATCACCGCCCATGGACGTTAGCAACACCAGGGGCGTCACCAATGCGTTGCTGGCCAAGAAGGAAGTTGTGGACCCGTTTCTTGAAAGTCCTCATGTCTAGCATTGTGCAGAATACATATTTACCGACTGATTCGGCAGCTTCTGAGCTTACATGTTGTAAGATGGGTGTTAGCCAGAAACAATAAAACACGAGAAGAATCCTTTCCAATATTTTTATTTTTAAATTAGTGGCAGTGAAGTTTTACGGGTACTTTATTAATGTAACAAAACAAATCTGGTACTGCCCCCGTTACACATCCGGCTCGTACAAAATCATTAACACATCTTTAATTATTTACTTAATAATAGTACAATTAAAATAAAATTAATCATAACAATTCTTGAAGTCCCTTTTTAACAATTAACTGAAGTTATCTCGGCACTAAAGTATTAATTAGATACTATTAATGTCAAATATTGACGGGTTAATT
>DWKA01000561.1:0-15957 GCA_018249155.1 Panoquina ocola ocola
TCCGCTCAATTTGTGCATTCCTATTGGTTAATATTTATCCGTTTCTCCGCTCCGCTGCCTCGCTCCGCACCGGTTGATAGGCAGCCTAACTCGGCAATAAGCTCGGCAATATGCGACAACCTATACCATCAATTCCGCGACGTATTGTATTACACTCATTATAATTATACAATTGTATCCCACCCAGGTGGTAGTATGCGACAACCTATGTCTCCCGTTCCGCGACGAGTCGTTCGACGCGGTGCTGTCGATCGCGGTGGTGCACCACCTGGCGACGGTGGAGCGGCGCGCCACCGCGCTGCGGGAGCTCGCTCGCGTCACGCGCATCGGCGGCCGCCTGCTGCTCACGGTCTGGGCTATGGAGCATGAGGGGCGGAACTTTCATTCACAGGTGTGTGTGATAAGCTTCCGCTGAGGTAAAATTGATATAAGAATGTGGAGTATCAGGGCCGGAGCTTTCATTCACAGGTACAGTCATGTGCAAGTAACTTAGAAACTTGGCAAGAGTCTCAAAGAGGCATTAGATGCGTAGAAGTCGTTTTACTCTGCTTTTTGTTTGCGCAACTGTCTATTTCAGATTCTTGTGTGTGTGTGTGTGTGTGTGTGTGTGTGATTCTTGATTGTCGTGTGATGATGAGTGTGTCATCCCCCCTCCCCCCGAATTAAAAATATATCTTTAAAATGTAAACTGATGCAAGTAGCCAGAGTGGGGATTTCAAGGTTCGATTTGAAATATGTTTTTAGGAAGGTAAATATGGTGTCATTTAGCCATTTTGATGAGTGTATCCGTTTGTGTATGTTGCAGTCAAACTAAGAATAGGAAAGACAATGACCTCAATCACCTCTGTTCCTTGAAAAGCTTTGATAACTTTACCTTATTGCTGTAACAGGGCAGCTATAATTTCACAATATGGCGCAAGGACTGGTTTTTAAGGTTTAATGGCAATATGTACATATGTTAATGTTTTTTATTGTTTCAGGACGTGTTAATCCCGTGGCACCGACCAGCGACGCTCTGCCCCCCCACTCCGGCGCCGCGGTTCCTCTCCGTCGACAACGATCAGTAAGTTACCTTGAATCATCAGGTTATTACTGTATTGGTATAAAATGTACATACATATATTAGTTACTTTGATAATTTACTTAGCCTAACACATTAGGTTCAGCTACGATCTTTGAAAAGTTTGATATATAAAATAAATTGAATATAACTCGTCCTAAAAACAAAATTTCCAATAATAATTTAACGGTCACAGAACAAGGATACAATTAATACGTTAATAAAGTTACAGCGAACAGTAAACTAAATGGCATATCTCCTTCCAGCATTTCCGAACCATGGAAAAGCCGCGACGGGTCCCCGGGCTCCTCCTCACTGTCGTCCCCCAACGAGACGTGTTACTCGTTCGTGCGGCGCGCGCTGCAGCGGCTGGCCGGCCGGCGCTCCTTCCTGCCCTCCTGGGGCCTCTCCACCCGGGTCACCCCCCGGCCCTGCGTCAGACCAGAACCCCCAGCCGCCGACCTCCCCATCGAACTACGACGCCTCGATGAAGTCCTCCCACCGAGACTCATCTCCCAACCTTCAGAAACGTCGACCCTAAAATCGAGAAGCCTCACCGATATAGCTGATATTGAACGACGAGCCCTCGTCAGATCTCGCTCCAGCCTCCCCAGTCTCGGTGGCGACGACAATGAACCGCCTCACCCAGATCCGCCGCCCACCGAAGTTCCAGAACAACGCAAAAAACCTAAACTAGTCAAACAGAAAAAGTCTATAAACGAGGATGATGCTGACGAAGACCTCGACAAGCCTACAGATATGAAAAGTATGGTCGAAGAAATGCCTAATTTTAAAATCCATACTCATAAGGCGCAGTCTAAGAAGCCAGGCGTCTTCAAGCAGACGTCGTTGAATGAGGAGTTGATGTCAGCGGAGCGGTTGCGAGAAAAGGAAAGATTGAGGAAAAACATTCAAAAGCAAGCTTCACTAAATGAAGAATACTTATACAGAAGACCAGGTGCTTTAGATTCGATCCGCGATTCAATATTTTCTACTTCAGCAACTACCGCCAAAAAGTTTCAATCCCTTAAAAATGGCCTCACTAATAAGTTCAAAACTTCAACAACGAATATAGACAAAGTAACCGTATTTGTGAGAATGCTTCAAGGCTGGAAGAGCCACGGACCTGTACCAGAAGTTCCTACGCCGAGCGACAATAATGCAAACAATGACAAGAATTATCCTGAAAGACGACATTCTCGAGAAGATGGATCGGATTCATCGAAAGACAGTAGTCTTCAAAGTGACACTAGTGTGGACTCAGAAGATAGCTTCGCATCAGTAATATACGTTCCAAAACCGGATCCCTTAGATCCCTTGTCACCAACACCTTTATCCCCGGGACCTACTTCTCCTAGACTCAAAGTATCTTCAGTTCCAACATCACCTAGATTGAAAAGTTCGCCCGGACTACCCTCACCAAGGATAAAACAATCCTTTCCTTTAATCAGACCACCTTCTTCGCCTAACGCTGTCCAAACACCGGGATCAGTAAATAAGATTCTTGTAGCTCAATACAGCTTAAAGAACTACTCTACGTCAAATACTGTACCGACAGTGCCAATTAAACCTCAATCAAAGAGTCAACCTAATTCTCCACCAAAGGCAGAGTCAGAAGAAATAGTAATTCAACCAGAACCGCCGCCAGCACCGCCTCCATTAATACTACCACCACCACCACCACCAATCACTAAACCTATACCAATAGAAATATATGAAGAAATAGACCCCATTCCGCCTATCAAAGAAGAGGAAGAAGAAACGCCATCAGAAGTAACCAAAGAACTTCTTGCAGAAATAAATAAGGACATAGAAGAAATACACAAATTAACAGCAGAAACAGACGACTTGAAACCACGAGTAATACAAGATGTAAAACCTTACCCGAAAATCACCTTGCAAACTGTGGCAGAACTACCAGAAATTCCACAGTTCAAGCCCAAAGATACTAATAAATCACCATCGACCGATGCTCTTGATTCTAGAAGTGCCGAGAGAAAACGGAAAGAAAGAATTCGGCAAATAAAAGAAATGCTTAACAAAGGAATACCTGCTGTAAACTATAGTAGAAGACCACCTTTCCCTATAGTAAGAGGTACAAATAAATCTGATCCGATTGCCAAAAGCCACCCTAAATTAATGTCCTTAGAATTATTTAACCCAGCGACGGACGATATGGACAGTGATTCAAGTGGCGTGTCGTCTCCGGATTCAGTAGACAGTGTCATCAGCGTGGTGCCGGAAGAATTACGAAAATGTGCTTTAGAAAAAGGTATGTGTACCTATTCGTTGTTACTGACAGAAAATTATTGTATTAGTTGTAATTAATACTAAATTATCCTAAGTAAGCAGTGGTAGGGATAAAGATTTAACATAAATTCTAAATGTTTGGGGACAATCTGTAATTTTTCAGTCAAATCTATTGACGCATAATAAAATTGAATATAGAAAGAATAAGTATTCGAGACAATTAATTAAACTTATTAGGCATCTTCTTATTTGAGTTAGAGCTCTTCCAATTATTCGAATATGCTAAATTGACACCATGGATTGATGTTGTTATATGATCTCATATTATTATCTAATAATGCTTTTTTGCATTTTTCAGATCTCCCGAATCCACCGACACAAGTGAAAAAAGAAGAATCAACAGCGTCTGAAAAATCTCCATCGCCCGCCGCTTCCCAAACTTTAATAGAGGCAGTTGCGGAAGTAGCTCATTCATTAGATGAAACTTGCGAAACTGTCATACAGTGTAGTCCGAGGTCCAAGAGAAAGCATCTCGAAAAGATAGAAAGCGCAGAAGCCATGGCCATCGTCCAAGGTGCTTCTAGCAGCAGTAGCAGTAGCAACTGGAGTTTGAACAAACTATCTCCAGGCGACCTTCGGATACTAGAAGACCGATCACGATCTCAATCTCATACGAGCTCGAGTGGAAGTTCCTCAAGCTTGGAAAGGCTCTCTCCTGGCCGAAGATCAAAAGATCGTTCACCAAAACAGGGCAGTACGAGTAACTCAACTTGGAGCCTAAACAGGTTATCTCCGAACAGACCTGAAGGAAGGTCTCTAGATGAAAATTTAAGTAAAAGCCATAGAAGTCCGACAAGACTACCGTACGACTCTATTTCTATGTCCAGCACCGACTCAGAGAAGTCTATATCTAAATCAGAAAGTTTCAATAGGATCCAAGCGAATGAACCGTTAGTGACGTGCAAGTCTGACATGCTCGCTAAAGATGATGATTGGGTTGAGGAGCAACAAGGCCAACATTTAACGGAATTCGCCGAAAAACTAAGCGAGAAACTCTTACAGGAAATCGATCAATATTCTAAGAGGATAAATGAAGAAGACTTCGATCTGCCAAGCAGCAGTAGCAGTGAAAAAAGTATCTCCCTGAAATTAAAGCGAGAAGAAGAAGATCGTCACACGCAAAAAATATTAGATGAGTTGTCAGATAGCTTACAGCACCTCGAAGAGCCATTAAAGAAAAATAACGATACGCACATAGACAAATTAAGCGATAAAAATTCTTTCGTATCCATACACGACACACATGAGACTGAAATTAACAAACTCTTTCCTAAGTGCGGCACCAAGACGAAAAGCAAAAAGAAATCGAAAGACGTGGATCCCGTCATTTTAAAATTTAGAGAGCTAAAGAAGTCCATGAAAGTGACCAACGACGAGGACATTTACCTCAACAACTGTGCCAACATTCAGTACAACGTGAAACCGATCACGGACGACAAATTACCGGACGTAGAAACAAAGAATCCGGACGACGACAGCGCTATCTCGTCGAGCAATGGTAACCCGGAGATCACGATCGACTCCGGCAACTACGACACGAGCCAATCTTTAGAAACCGGCTACTCGTTGGAGTCAGAGATCAGCGTGGACTCACTCTGCACGAGCACGGACAAGCGATCCTCGCTGAAAGTCGGTCAGTCCACCGACTCGAGCGATCTGGATAAGATGGAAATCAGTCCCGAATCGATAACGTCGCGATCGAGTACGAGTACAGCACCTTTAAAATCTGGTTTCTCGATCGAGTCTAGCGACACATCTGCAGGGAGCGATTGGAGTCGACGGGACAAGACTGGAAGCACGGCGTCTTTAGGTTGTGCAAGCCTGGCTTCCTTGCCGTCTTGCAGCGAATGCTCCAAGGACAGGAAGTTGTTGGAGACTCGCTCCTGCTCCGAGGAGACGACGACCGCGCCAGCAGCGGTCCCCGCGCGGGCCATCCCCCACGCTCCCCTCCTACCGTCCCTCAGCGACGGTTCCGACAGCCTCCCCTCAGAGGGAGGCGCCGTCACCTACCACAGATACTACCACGTCTTCAAACGCGGAGAACTAGACCAACTCATAGAGAAGTACGTGGAGAGTCTCCACGTCGTATCCTCTTACTATGACCAGGCCAGCTGGTGTGTTATCGCGGAAAAGGTTCAAGTGTGGACTATTTAAAGGACGGAATTTGTATGGGGCTGGCCTATCCTACATCGACATTTTATGGACGTGAAAGTAAAGATCTCAAGTGTTCTGTTTATGTCCAAGTGACCTTCCTGACGAACTCTGAGTGACGGTTGCGGTTAGCGGGTTTATATAACCCGCAGTGGGCAAAAGCGAAGCTTTTGTTTTTTAAACTAACATAAAATTATTCTATACTGGATTAATAGTTGTTAACTTTAATAAAAATCAATATTTAGTCGTCCTCGAACGCAAGTCGGTGCGTTCCGTTTCACGGGCGATGGTCGATGCGAATGTTATACTCGCATCAAATGAAATCTAAGAGCTTTAAATAGAAATGAAAATATTAATATAATATATTATATACTTCTGTGGCTCAAATAACGTAAGCTATGAATAGCTTATTTACTATTATATTCATCATTCATGTATACCGTTGTATTATAAAGTGATAACCGGATCATTTCACTGAATACGATTTATACCATTCTCCAAGACAATATTTAATTACAACTTACGAAATAGTTTTTGATTATAAAAAAATATTCTATGACAATAACGTGAAACGAAAATCATTATTGTTTTAGATTCTAAAACTGCAGCCGAAAGTTTTGGACGATGGTATAAAGCTTTTGGACTTTGTTTCAGTATTAATCGAATAATCAATGAGCTGGCCTCGCTATGAGTTTAATAAGTATGGGTCCATGTAATTATTTCACATAAACATCAGTTTGTATCGATTCGTACTAAGACGGACCATTTAGTAGATTAGAGGTTAGAAGTGGTAGTGTCATAGCTCATACGCCATTGCCTATTCTATGATACTTGAAAGTACAAATCCATAGTAATCGAGGTTCAATACTCAATCAATGTAGGTACTTGGGGTATCTTTTGTAAGTCTACCGTATAGGGTAAATGTACCGTACAGAAGCCCGTTCTTTTAAAAGTAAATCAACAAGAAATTAAATCGTTCTTTTTATAGTATCATTATTTTGTATGGAAATAAGTTGCATCACAATTTTTTCATATACTTGTTACTTATTAAGTAAAAAAATAACGAATTTTAAATTTCTTTTGTCGATGATTTATTAGTTATTTAAAATAAGTATGTAGGTAAGTTAGGTAAACAAAATATCGCGATTTATATAAGCAGGATTGGTTGTCGATATAAGTACCTCACAGAGCAAGCTGTTGCCATGGCAACGGTACCGAGAACAATAATTAATTTGGGCTTGCTTTCGCGATAAAATAATAATATTAATGTTGACACATTACAGTAAATGTAATAAATAATTGCTATAATAAGGACATAAAGCTATTAGAATGTAATTATATAATCAAAAGTGAGATTAAAATTAATTAGAATAGTGACATGAACGCGGCCTGTACATTTATTTGTGAAAAATTAAATGTAAATTTAAAAAAAGAATCTCAAAAAATATGTAAAACTTAAATGTACAGGGTTCGTAGTCAACGTTGTCATAGGATAATAATAATATGCAATTAGATAACTACTGGAGCTGTAGTGAATAGACAAAGTAATATGTAAATTGCACAAGTTACAAACTTAACTTAACCTCTACGTAAGTCTTCATTGTAACCACTGTCGCCATCTAGCGGCTGTCACTTGGTGAGCTGGTGAAACGGATTTAGTTACAACCCCCACCACCCGATAAGCAGTATTGCTTAAATCGTATTTTTTCTGTACAAATCCAAATTTTTAACTTATCTCATTGTACTATGTAAAAGATATTGTAATTTTTCAATATTTTTTTTCAAAATCTGTGTATTCTTCTTTACTAAGTTCTACCCGGCTCGAAGGACCAAAGAATTTTATCATTTCAGTTCACCAAGTGATATTCGTTGAAAACATTACGTAACACACTCCATTCATAATATTATATTATGCAATCAATTTAATAAGTTTTGTATGAAGAAAGTTATTAGTTCCGAAGGTCGTGGGCCCGAGAGGCGATAAATTAATTTAGTTGAAAGTTGTGAAATTTTGACGCATATCAGTGCTGGTTAAGTGTAGACAAAATATAATTTTTCCTATTTTTGTAAATCGCATAAACTATTATTTCATATATTTCAAACAGGGTGTCACTGTGAAGTGAACGATAAATGGTTAACAAAACATTTTGCACGTAGACAAATAAAATATATATTAAAATTATCTTATTCTCCAAGTGACCAAATCGACACCATATCGCGTGCTCGATGACAAAGTGTATCAAGTCATAAAATTACAAAAATCAACATCTTTTTTACAGAACAAAAGTGTATCTGATTTTATCCACTTTATCACTGAGCATTCGATATTAGAAATAAATTATATAGCTATTACAACAAAATGTACGGGCTATGTAATCTCTATAACATTCTGTTAATCACTAATTGTACTAAATATTTTTTAAGACGGATATATCTTCTGTGTAAATACGTATTTTGGATTGCTGAATTTCATGTTGGCTTGTCTGTGATATATGATAGAAAAATGACACAACCGTATTATTTGAAAATCCCTCCGAATAGATTTTTCAGTTATTTTCCTCCCGATATTTTGTTTTCAATTCTTGAATTATTATTTATTTAATGAAATATCAATTGTGGTTGTCAATATTTTTTTGTTAATTCCAAAATTTTATATTTATTTACAACATTTTATTCATATTATTGAAAAGTTGGGGAATACGCTGTTAATTGAAGATCAAATCAAATGTTTCAAATATTCGGTTATGCATTTTTTTCTCGACTTCATTTTAATTCCTTACTTAAAAATACTATGTTTTTACTCAAATTTTAATTTAGAAAACTAAGTTATATAAATTAGTAAGGTATATAGCTGACCTAGTAATAATTATGAAGATGACAAAATTACAAAATGACATAATTATATTGTATCTACTAGTAGTGAAACCATTCAAGTTTACTTTTGCAAAATATAAATATGTTATCAATATCAATAGATATTATGATATATATAATATGTATATGTAATTAAGAAATTATATTTTAATGCAGAGAAATATATAGTTCAAATTCCGCGCTCAATTTCATGGCACAGATAAAAATATATTTAAATTACAGTAATATTATATTAACTTGTAAAACCGTACAGATCACACACATCAGGCTACCACCGGGTAACTGAACCAGTTAGATCCAAGTTTTTATAAGTCCTTGAACACGAGGTAAATGGTAACTTCGACAAAGGTAACATTAAGGTAATTTCAACAAATGAAAAGAGCATTAATTAACAAAACATTATTCTTTTGAAACAATAGGTTAAAAAAAACAAGGTATGTATTAAAAATAAAAAGGGTTGAGTAAAATTATCTACTTTAAAAAGTTGTAAAGTATAGATAAAAATAAAAAAGACCTAACTTAAAAAAATCCGTTATATAACTACTTAGGTACTTAAGACTTATAATTTCGCATTTTCCATTGTTTTGTGCGCAAATAAATTTATAAAAAACTTGAACGCACAAATTTATATCATTACAAATCAATCATTCTTTTTTGTATAATTTTAAGAGAATATAATTTCAGACCTCGGCCTATAAATGTACACCTGGAGTAACCTTTGCCCCGTGTTCAGACGATATTATCCATTCGCCTCTACTGCGAATACGGAACGAGCATACAGCAAAACGTTATAAGCTTATTATACTGTACCTACCTATATATTATATTAGGTGACAACCTTCACAATAAAATGAAGACTTAAATTATATTTGGTTTTATTTATCTGCGGCCATCGAGCATATAACTAATAGAGTGGTGATGTTATATGTTTTGTTCGAAAACAAATTACGCCAAAACACTGCGCCGGTCGCTGCGCTCTGATTGGTCTATATATAAGTCACTACGCTCTGATTGGCCAACACGCAGCTGACTTGGTCAGTTTTAAGTGCGGCACTGTTTTAAATTGTCATTTATCAGCGACAAATCACTGATCAGTTTCGGAATTTTTAGCTCATATTACTGCTCTTTTTGTTTATATGTTCGATGTCTGCATCTCATCTTGTGGACTAATTACTATTACTATCCCATTTTCCAATCGTCATTTTACCAAATTCAATTATTTTTATTTTTTTATTTTTTCCTACTGAATGAGTCACAAAAGGCTATTATGACTAAATGAAACTAAGATCTAAGTAGTCTTAGCCTTATTATAATTATCAAATTTGTAATAATCTTTCGTCACAAACTAATTATTTAATATCTTTTAAAAAAGAAAGTAAATATTTCTTTGATACAATGATAGATACATTATAAATCGGCATAAGAAATAAAACAACGAGTAGATTCATAGAAGCTTATATTTTTCTACTGACAATAAATACAAAAATCGTTTTTACAAACTTCATTGTAAACTGTATACGTTCCAATTTCAAACAAATAAGTTACGAGTGAGTAAGAGAAAAACACCTTAACAATAATAAATTAATTGATCCACAATTAAATCCAGAGAGATGCCTATATTATATTACACAAAGTGAAATCTATAATACCGGATATACCGAATATTAATATCACTATTTATCTCGAATACCGGGGCTAACCTATTTTACTTCTTCTTATAAGTAATAACACGTAACTTGGCATCGTGGCAACGTATCCACACTGACCCCGCTACGCCAAAACCTTGCCAACTTACGCACCCACAGTTATACTTGCTCTATATTGTAGATCTAGACGAAGTAAGCAGCGAGTTGCGCCATCTTGTCCTTGGGCGGTTTGTTCCGGTGCTTACTGGAGCGCGCCGGGCGGCCGCCGCGCGCGCGCGCCCCGCCGCCGCGCGATGACACTGCACGGTGTTTCTCCACCTTTTGATAACAGTTATTATTAAAATTAAAAGAGACTGTACCTAGGTGAAGCTTACAAATACACGATTATAGGGGAGGTAAGGGGTCCAGTGACTCTGCTCAACTAGCGGGCACCATCGGGCAGTGCTAACTCCGGGTAACGGGGGGGACACGGGGTAACAGTATATCTATGAACCAGCAGCCCCCGGGGGGGGGGGGCAGACGGTGTGTGTATAGATATGATACAGTATGATAGTATAAACAGTACATCTATGAACCACTGGCCACGACTGACCACCAGTGGGCAGTACGCACCAGCGCGCTGAACCCCGGCTCGCAGTACAGGCACGCGGTCATCTCGGTGAGCGCGGCGGGCAGGCGCGTGCGGCCCGCGCGGTACTCCACGCTGACGAGCTGCGCGCCGCACGCACCGCACGCCGCTTCGCACACCGCCACGCGCGTCGCCTCCTCGAATATGTTTATTATCACGTCGCAACTGTAACATACATATCAATTTTCTTTATTTATGAGTTTTCGGTGGGCAGATATTTAATTGTTGTACATGTTTTAAGCGCCTGTTAAAAGCAACCATCTATGGGGTACATTATGTTACATATTTTTTGTCTACCTTTCCCTTTCATTTTCCGAGAATAGGCCGGGATATTTAGATAACCAGTGTTCGGACACTGTTAAACGCATATAGGAGAGTCTACTCTATGAAATTCATTACTTCAGAAATAAGTAAGGTCTGTGGCGGCCCTGGGATCTTAGACTATAATGATGATGAATGATGAATGATGATGATGGTGAATGATGACGATGATGATCAAAAAAATCAAAATAATTTATTCATTTTGGTGCCCCAGGCACGCTTATGCACGTCAGTTTTTTAGTCTACTACCATGATAATGATGAATGATGATGATACCCACCGGTTGCAAGCGAGCTTCCACTTGGGCGCGGACGGATCGAGCACGAGAACACCGTCGCAGTCGCAGCAGCCGGACACGCCCGTCGAGTTGACGCCGTACGCGC
Source organism: Panoquina ocola ocola (assembly GCA_018249155.1). Taxonomy (NCBI): domain Eukaryota; kingdom Metazoa; phylum Arthropoda; class Insecta; order Lepidoptera; family Hesperiidae; genus Panoquina; species Panoquina ocola. Next base: position 11,374 of record DWKA01000561.1, read on the forward strand.
ACGTCGGGTGCGTGCACGAGTTGCAGCCGAAACCTTTCTTCATATCCCTGGGGGGAGAGAGAAAGAGGGAGATAGATAGAGAGGAAATTATTTACGGAGTGAAAAGAATCCTACTAATAAATGCGAAAATTTACAAACCTTACTTCTCGTCAAATTTTACAGAAGGGACAAAAAACTTCAACACGAAAATTTTTGTATGGAGTACGGTATTTTTAAAGATTTTAGAGTTTTGTTATTGCATGCGTCCATAAATTTAGTAATAAAATGAACAAAAATGTCATTAAAAAAAATTGAATTACGAGGTCTGACACTTTAGCCAACGGTATGTATTTTGTAGGTGGTAGCGCCATGTAAGGTTCACCCGGGGAAGGACCACCGGCCCACTTGTTTCTGCCGTGAATTAATTGCCTATATAGCAGTTGTGTTTTGGTCTGAAGGGTGTTTTGGGATTCCGGTACACTTATATAAGAGGCGACCATCACTCAGGGGTAGCAAGGCATCTGTGACCAACTTCGAGTGGGACAATTACTACCACTGTCTTATCCGAGGTTTGTCACAGGTGTCCATGGACGGCAGGGGACGGTGGCACTGTCAGCTCGTTTGCTACCTTTATTAGATACAAAAAAAATGTTTGTTTGTTACTCTTTCACGCAAAAACTTGTATTACAACATAGGTTAGTTTTCATCCCGGAAATCCCGCGGGATCGGCCAAATATCAGCGGTAACTAGTATAATATTCTTTTTTAGCTTACCTAAACGGCGGATGGTTATAACAATGCGGACACAGCGGGAAACTCTTTCCCTTAGGCCCGGACGACCAGGAGAGCAGCTCGAAGTCGTCCAATGGACATTTCAACTCGCGGTATATCCGCACGGTGCCGTTCTGCGGTAATGAGTATGTGTCGTCGCAGTGCGAGCAGTGGAGACGCGCTGGTTTGGCCTGTTATTCAAGATTATTTATTCAAAATTTGTTATTCAAAATCAGTTATTCAAAATAGTTTATTCAGAAGTGTTTATTCAAAAGTGTTTATTCAAAATTATTGAAAGCAGCTCAAAGACGTGCAATGGACACTTGAGCTCGCGGTATATCCGAACTGCACTGTTCTGGGGTAGGGAATATATTGTGGCGTCGCAGTGCGAGCAGTGGAGACGCGCTGGTTTTGCCTGTCATTCAATAGTACATTACGATACGTATGCGTAAAGTACTGTAGCATATTATCGTACTGTGAGAAGTTAGCGCCCGAGTGCAGCGAATGCTCTAAACGCCGTACATTTGTTAACAGCGTGCAATAATATAATCGGACAATAATTTACGCACGGTTTTCCGTCGTACCGTTTCCATTCATTTCCAATGCAACTAATATTATATAACAACATTATTAACACGTTTTTCACTCAAAAACTAACTTACACTGTTAGACTTTAAGATCGACATTTACATAATCATCAACTTAACATAATTATATCTATTATAATATAAATCTCCTGACACAATGTTTGTCCGCGATGGACTCCTAAACTACTGAACCGATTTTAATAAAATTTTGCACACCTATGTATTTTTATCCAACTTAAGCTATAGGATACTTTTGGATCCGATAGGTGGGCTGTTGTCGAGAATCTATAGTGCTACAACGTCCGCCAAGTCAGCTAGTAAATATTATATATCTCACCTGTATATACTTCATATATCGCCTACACTTGCCACAGCGCGACAACGCTTTACCACTGGCTTTCAACGACGAAAAGCTGACCTCAAACAGCTGGTCCATAGCGTCGATCGACCTCACAAAGTACTGGAACTTGCGCCGGAATATCTCTGTAGTATGTGCTAATACTGCATGGAAATCAGCTTGACCTACTGCGATGAGGTTGAGTTGTTCTTCAACCGCTGAGCGCATTGTTGGTAGGACTAGTTCTGGATCGATCTAGAAAGAAAGAGAGGTAAAGAAAATATATTTGAAAAAAGTAAAGAAAAAGAAAAAAAAAGTTAATAAATTGTTGAATTTACACTTGTTGCAGCATAATCGTTAAACAAAATAATAAAGGAATAAGACTTATAAAAACAAAAAAAAGGGGAGGTAACGGGGAAAATGCAACATTTTTAAAGTTGAACTTAACGCCATCTGTTGAAAGAATTTCTAAGTAATTTAATAAATCTGGTTTAGTATTATCTATTCTTATTCGCAGTGGCAAGCCTTTCAGTCATTCAGTGAATTACAGATTTATGTTTTTTCATAGACGACTATTTTTAGGCTAGTACAATTCAATACATTGTACAGTTTACGAGTAAAACAATACCATAACTTGATTTTATATTGTACAGTACTCGACACGTAACTTGGCAAGAGTCTGAAAGAGACAGTTAGATGCAGAAGTAATTTTTTAAAAACAACGATGTTTGCGCATCTAACCTTCTCTTTCCGGCTCTTGCTAAGTTACGTGACAATGTCTTATGTTTTATATTTCATGCGCACAACTATACCCGAATTAAAAATATGTATCATGTAATTGAAATAACTTTACAATACGTACCTTCTGATAGCCATGTACCAACACAACCCCAAGGCCAGTGGGTATGAGTTTCCGTCCACTACCCACAGCTACATAATTCCGCTGACAGATGTTATTTATATGTACCGGAATCGACGCGTCCGTGCCAATCCCATGCTTTTCCATCAAAGTAATCACCTGGGAATATGAAGATAATAATTAAGTTATAGTATATAATAGTGAAATTAAACTTGAATAGGAATGATCTCGCGCCTACTAATCACACTATTACGTCACGGTATACGTCACATAATTACATTTTTATTTTTATTTTAAGTAAGTTTATTTAAAAACGACCAAACAGTTGGCTCGAAGGACCATCTTCAGTTATAGCCGACTTTCACTACTAACTACGAAGATTAAGAAACGTCATTCTAGGACTATACGGAAACTCTTAAATGGTGTCAAGATATAGTTTTGGTCTAAAATTGTAGGATTATACAGGGTCAAGTCGCAGAACAATTAATGTTGTTGGGATGGATGTAAAGAAGCTGCCTGCAAGAGGTGTAGCGCTAATTAGAAATAACCCTGTATAACCCTGTATGACGGCCCCGTAGCCTAGTTGGTAGTGACCCTGCCTGCGAAGCTCGAGGTCCCGGGTTCGATTCCCAGCCGGGGCAGATATTTATGTGAAAGATAAATATTTGTGCTCAGGTCATGGGTGTTAGGGATGTGTTACTTGAGTGTCGTCCATGCCACCCGCTACACAGGGAAATAAATCCTACTGCGGGGGTATGAGTGTGTAAGTGTTTATTTATAACACTGTGTATGTTTCCCAAATAGAGTAGAATAAAATAAAATACAGCAAATTAAGTTACCTCTGACTCTGTAAGGTAGTCGGGCGGGGAGGTCTGACACTCCACCAGTCTATGGTCGTGCGCGCGTAGCACCGTATCCACGCTCAAAGCCGGCACGAACTCGTCTTTACCGAACGCCTGGAATATAGCAATTATTTTTTATTTATAACAATAGTGAAAATGATTTGGCCTCTGTATACATTATTTTGGAACACTAGCTCATTGAACAGACTTTATACTGCATACACACACAAAGAGAGAGTGATACAGAGACACTAAGGGCGTGTTCAAATGTACGCGCGGCACTGCGCGGAAAATCTCACCGCGCGGTAAAAGAACAACGTAAACAGATAGCATCGTCTACATGACGGCGCGGCGCACTCCGACTCACGCGCCATACATTTGCCGTGATGTTTTAAAAAAACGCGGCATTACTCATAGATACACACACACACCAACACATAACATGGCACACATTGGCACACAACTTCGTATGCACTTTCACAAGTCCATACGCCACACTCACCTAACGTACGCGTACGCACAGTATAGTCATGGCACGGAGCTTGGCAAGAGTCTGAATGAGACAGTTAGACGCGCAGAACAGAAAGCAGAGCAAAACGACTTCTGCGCATCTAATATCTCTTTCCCACTTTGTCCAAGCTACGTGCCTGACTATACGTACATACGCACGCTCTTTCACGTACACGCACGCACTTTCACGTACACGCACGCACATTCACACGCACAACGTACAAACTGACCTGCCAATGCATGATCTCGGTGTACCCAGCGTCGACCAGCGTGTTGCCCGCGTAGTAGAACGTCTCGGAGCCGACCTGGAAGGTGAGTGTCGTGCACAAGTAGCGGCAGTCGCGCGACAGTGTGGCGACGAAGTGGCGCGTCACGTAGTCGTAGATGCGCCACATGTCGCCTTCGAGTTCTGATTCCGCTGTTGGATGATCATGTTACTAGTTATTATATAAGCCGGGAACGTTTATATGTTAAGTCGTGAAAAGGTTATAAGTATAAGTGGTAGTTAAAGAAATTCTCTAATAAGTTACTGATAAATCCTACTAATTAATATTACAAATGCGAAAGTTTGTATAATTGTTTTTTTGTTTGTTACCCCTTCACGCAAAAACTGCAGAACTGATTTTCATGAAATTTGGCACACACAGAGAGGGTAACATGGATTAACACATAGGGTAGTTTTTATACGGGAAATCTAGCG
>DWKA01000562.1:0-15956 GCA_018249155.1 Panoquina ocola ocola
CCTCCGTTGACTATCTAATTCGGACCGTTTTTTCGCTCCCCGTGCGCATTCCAATCTAATTATAACTTCCTTGGGTGGAACATATACTCATAATTATCGTAGTGTTAGAAATTGTATTACTTTAAGCCACCAGTTTTAGCTGCTGAATTAAACAGGCTCAGCCGAAATCTAGAAGCGAGTATGCACAGTCGTACATTATTTACTTGCAACGCTGTTCGTAGTCCTCGTGTGGATTTGCTTACGTTGCTTAAGCAAATATAATTTTGTATGCATTTGATATTCGCCTAAGTTGTTGGAGAATTGAATTCTGGAGATAAAGTTTCAGTTAAGTAATGTACCTACTGAGCGTAAATCTGGCGTTGCTAAATTAGGATTTGAATTGCAAAATGTGGTAGATGAAATATTTTACTTTGTCTAGTTAAATATTGCTATGGCGTTGATTGTCTTGAATAGAATTCACAGTTTATTTCACGGAACGATTAAAAAGTTATAAATTATATGTCACCTTATCATTTATAGGTATTGAACAGCTTCAGCACAACCAAATCTCATCTTAATAATTATAACGAGGTTCCCATGAAGAGTTGGAAGTAATGATTGGTAATCCAGGCGGGAGTAAAAAAGTAGGTAATTTGATGATATATCTCAAAATGTACACAGTCAGTCCAATAATGATCATCCTAGAGTATAATGATGCAAGTTGGAGACAAAACGAGTAATTCTTCATCAGATAGGAATATTTTATCCGTGCTTAAGAAATTGGATGTTGCTAACATACATTTTTTATTCATACCATAACTTATTACACTATGTTAAGCAATCGATAAATACAATATTGATACACAGATGAGAAATATAAATTATAATACCAACTATTTTATTTTAGTCTACAATATACAATAATATAATTATTATTATACATAAAAGAAAGAGATTATAAATCCCAACTGTGAAAACTCAAGATATTATTACAAACCTTTCCTTTTGGTTAGAAACGTGCTTATTAGGATTTGAATTACATTTGCATAACAATCCGTATCGTAAACAAGATTCTACGGATTATAACTCTGCATGCGGCGAGAAGTTGCCGGGATAAGTTCGTTCTTAAAATTAAATATAATTACGAACTACGACGGCTGTAACATAACTGAACTGTATGTACGCTGTAAGCGTAAAATACAACAAACAATCTTTAATATATAACGTTTCCAAATAAATTCCAATATATTTTATGATTTTGATGCATTTGCACTTTCGATATAAAGTCATATTTTTACAGAATCTGAATATAAAAGTAAATAAAATTTATTTGAAACGAAATATATAAAATTCTAAGACAAAAAAGCTCAATTAGCATTTCACTTTCAAAATAGCATCCATCAATATCATATTGGGGTCAACTGGCGGGGAAATATTGACATAGAACAATATAGGTGCTGTAAAGGTACCTTGACACACCCCAATTTTGTCTTATCGACGGAATGCTGCGGGGATCGTTGAATAACAAATAACCGACTGTGTGCTCTCAATTTTCAATTCTTACCTACCTCAGCATTATCTTACCTTAGCGAAAGCGTTCGGGCTCAGTACACACGGCCTAACTTAATTTTATGCTTCGATGCTTATCGTGTCAAACGCTCCCAGTGAATTCAAATTTTGTTGTTGTGATAAATGGCTGAATCTCTCCAACAGTTTAATCTACATAGATAGTGGCTTTGGATTTTCGTTTATTCATTTAGGTTTTATTTTCGGTTTTTGATATCGGATTTTTAATGCTATTAGCTATGATTGTGTACGGAGACTTGATGCGAATGAATCGACGCGCGCTTCGTAAAATTAAATAAATAAAATAAATATCTCAGCATAAATCACATACCACTGGTTTAGCAATGTACAGCTTAACGTTGAAATGTATTCTAACACCTATGAATCAAACTCGATAAATGAAGTACTAAACCTAATACTTTTAAATAGCGCCATGTACCAATGAATTCAAAAATGATTCAATTGAAAGAAAATAAAAGCTATTTCCATTTAAAAGTAGAGCAAGCCTTCAGTGGAAGTGTCCGAGTTTACTTCCATTAAATAAAGTGACTGAAAAAGTTATTCCAATAAAAACATTTGAAATCTTCAAAGACCGCTCGACAGCCGATCAACTTAAAAGCGGCAGAATTTGTATCGTATAAACTCCCATCGCCTTTTAGTTTATAAACTAAAGAAATATTAATATTTTGTATAGGAAGCTTTGATGAAAATTCTTCAAGACGATATTCAAATATTTCCGACATTTTCTGTATCTCGACTAGACGCTTGAAAAGGACGCGCTGAGTCTTGCAATAAATTTTATTTGTTGCACAATAAAATACACGTTAAGCTATTTATTCAGATTGTCGCTGTAGGAAACCAGGATATTTCTTACACTTACACAGCAGTATTATATTATTATCGTAATATTATTATTGTGATATTTCATATTATGGCGCAAATACACACCTAAATATGGCGCTGTAGAAAGCATGTAGTCAAAATCTTATCATATATTCATAATCATATATTATTGTAAAATATTGTACTATGCTTTTAAAACCTAAAAACGTTTAAAAATAAAAAAAATGGTTGAGTATCATTTAAGCTAAAACTATTTACGTGTGCATATAGAATTTTTAATCTCAGGAGATTAATTCAGTTGGATTCCCCAAATTTATAAACCGTCACTATAATTACTTCATCAACATCCCTTGTCAAGGGTGCAACTGCCTAAACTAGTTCGACAACACGATCGACCCACTTCATCCCAGCTTCCTAACTTGTCTGATTTATAGTGACTCTTACTTAACTATTAATTAAGGTCTCTTATCTCGCCCAGGATAAAGAATATCGAGTACTATTATTTTGCCTTATATTGCCCTTAGCTCATTACTGGCTCCAATATAACAAACTTAAATTACCAAGAATTTGAAATTTATGTTTGTATAAGTAACAATTTTACATATTACCCTTAATGCATTGGCTATAGTATAGTTTAAGTGTTGTCAACCCGCATCCCATTGCTTACGTATCTTATCTGCTACTAGCCAAGCCTACGCAATGATAGATATAGTCCTACATCTTGCCTAGTATAACTCTATAAAGTCTGATTCGGTGGATTCGATTTCCGGGGACGTTTATTTCAGGACTAGTAAGAAGCTTTTTCAGATTTACCCTTTTAGGCACAACAAAAACCAAAGTGAATAACAATGGCTTGTAACAATTTTAGTTGTGAAGTTCTAGCAATAATTAGTACATCTTTCATCTTGATTGAAGCTTAGAGAAAAATAAAATTAATAAAAACGATCTACGAGTACAAAATCTTAACAAAAAATTCTAACACTCGCACTAGGATTCCCTGTGCTGCGGCTGACATAGGCAACCTCAAAATAATACATAGTAATTTTCGTCATGATCCGAAGCTTATTTATTGTTACATAAATATTTTCCCCGGCCGGGAATTGAACCTGGGACCTCTCGCTTCACAGAGTTACTAAATATTAACTGGACAACGGGGTGGCTTTTCGAAATCGTGGACAAAAGTTATTTGTTGATAATATTTAGATTATAGAAAGTTATTTATTAATATTTTCTTTGTCGTATCTTAACTTCATAATGTTTACTCCATTTTGTTGTCTGACTGATGATGAACAGAACTTCCTGACAGAGTTGGGACTTTCTTCAATTTTGCCAAATTAATTTCGTTTCGTGACTTGTTGTTAATTACTTCAGGGCCCAGGTGACAAGCGTGATGAATGAAAGCTATTTTTACGCTGTCTAATCTTGGTCTCTATTTACCTAATCCATTATTCGTAACTTTGATTAATTGGTTTTTATGCTTTATATCACTGAAATTAGTGACTAATCTAGCAACTGGTATTACCATTAGAGGTTATTTTGAAAAACTATTGTTTTACATATTTATCAACGCACTAGTCGCTCGTAACGCATGAAACAGCAGTATTTTTTTATTAAAAACTTTAATTTAACTTGCAATATTTGTTACTTTACTTTACAGTTAGATATTTTTATTTGGATCAGATCTTACGCAAGCTAAGAACTATTTCCTCCTATCCTGTGAAGTGAAATTTGACATCTAGCTTTAATTCTGATTGTTACTAATCTTAGCTTTGACGAGAGATTCCTCAATGATGATCACAGTTATAAATTGCTTTGCTGTATTCAAATATGTTTGGAGTTTCATAAACTATTAAGAATATTATTTTCTATTACGAATATTGTTCAAATTTCACTCTTAATGCCATACTGATAAAACTCATGGAACAATAGAATTTTCCCAACTAACAGTAGTTTTCGCAACTGTCGAATTTATCCCGTAATCCAAAAACATCTGACGTAAGTCGACAATAGAAATAAAAAGGCATAATATGTAAATATGTATTCATTTGAAGATTCAGTGGCCGTACGAATAGTGAGTTTTGGGTAGAAATCTCTCGGTGCTATAAATCAGAAAGTTTCGGACGCCTGGCTTAGGCTGGGACCCGCATCAAACCGACGTTTTTTATTGCGGAGTTGTGATTTGAATATTGGAACAAGCGACGAACTGTGACTAGCTTAATAACTATTTTATTAGTGACATCATTTTTCCTTGGTAGCAACGCATCTGTGACCAACTTCGATTGGAAAAAAAATATAAAAGATTACCAATTGAGATTAATAAGGATTACGAAAATACGTCGCGGCATATTTTTAACTGACTTCAAAGTTGAAGAGGTTCTCCATTTGGATGGCAGATATTTTTTTTTTGTCTTTTATAATTTGCACATTTATTTTTATTTTTGTAAATTTTGTTATCCAGCTATGTTTGTCGGTGGCATCAATAAATGAATTCCATTGGTTTCACTCCAGCAAACCTCTTGGGATTCCGTTTTCCAAATGCAAATCCAAGACGCAATTTAAAAGGTTGTTTTTAATTAGATTTTCAATTAACGCCCATTCCTTTGTGGCCTTCCGGCAAACGGTTCCGAGAACGGAGGCAATTAACGGATCGCTGGAACACCAGACGATTTGTGGTTACTGATCCTGATTTTAATTTTAATTTTGATATTCGATTATATTTTACTACTTATAACATTATAGGACTTAACGATGCGCTTGGACTTTACCAACCACCTTGTTATCGACGAGTCGTTTAATCTGCTGGCTGACTCGTGCAAGAAAAATCTCTAGGTGCGTCCGGACTGACCGAACAGCCATGCGCGGCAGCCTTAGACGTTTGCCGCACGCGGCGACCTTAAATTGTTTTGAAGTGGCATGTGCGTTTTCTGTGGCCGAGGCACGTCCCGACTGGCCGACTACTTGCTTCACGCGGCAGCCTCAGACGTTTGCTGCGGGCAGTTCGGACGCAGCCAATAACGCGGTTTCTAAACGTGATCAATGCTCTCGTGGATGCACCGCTTAATCGTGGCATACATATTTGCCGATGAATTTTTTTCAAGTATAATTATAATAGTACAATGTTTACAGTATTGTCCGTCTGTGAATGTCAAATACGATTCTATTTTGTCTAAGAGTGGTTTCAGACTAGCGTTTTTTGCCGCGCGTATACGGTCGTTTCAGCATACCTACGCGCTTACACGCGTGCTACAATACGCGCGTCAAAAAACCGGACGCGCGTATATTGGCATAGTTCAGTGACGTCTGTCAGCGGCTCGCGTTTATACGCGCGTCAACGTTCGTACAAAACGAGCTTATACGCGCGTAAAAAAACGCTAGTTTGAAACCGCCGTTAATCTTACCGTAGTAAATGATATTTTGTTGTTTTCCTTCCAATAAAAATAAAGGCTTCTTATTTATAAAGAAACAATAAATATCTTTGATATATTTTACAAACCGCACTGCATTAGGACGGCATATTTTTAACAAAAATAACATTAAGTTTATTTATTATATACTAGTAAGTAATTATTACTTTGAGATTGTATATATTATATGTATCTACTTAATAATAAAAATAATTTAATATTCTTATTTGGATAACTTTAACGGCCGGTCTTAATATACTATCTATCCGTATTTATTGTAAATGGCCGTAACGGAATATCACGCAAAGCAAGGATTTATTTAGATTAGATTATGAAATTTTCCCCAGTATTCACATACAATATGAAAAACAATGTGGTCTCACGATAAAATAAAAAGAAAGGATCAATTATCATAATCCTGTCTACTTCACTCGTCTTTTGAACAATATCAAAGATGAAGATTGCAAGGGCGCATTTACATTAGTCGATAGTGCCCGCATTCGGGGTGCGGGAGATTTCTGTAACGCATGCCATAGGGCCCGCATTGGGAAAATCGTTTGCATTGGTCGATAGAGCCCGCATTCGGGGTGCGAGAGATTTCTGTAACGCATGCGATAAAAGGCTCATTTACTAGTTTCATTGGTCGTTATACCGAATGCGGGAAGTCCCTGCACACATTTTATCGACTGGTGAATTACATTGGTGGTTAGCCGGCATACGGCAATTTCTCGCATTCGGTCTAACGACCGACTTATCGACTAATGTAAATGCGCCCTAATAAGAGCAATCGATCCTTACTTCCTACTTCACTGTGATACCTTATAGTATGAATTTTGAATATGGGGTAAATCTATCTATCTATAAGGTAGGTAAGTACATCGCTAGGATAACTTAGCGCACTTAAGTAGGTACCTAATCCTACAAAATAGATTATAACTAGAAAAAATTAAGAATGAGGTACTTAAAAAATGGTAACAGAAAGATGATATTAATAAAAACTACAGATTTACATAGAATATTAAATGTTTTAAAATACAACGTGGGCAAAATCTTCGTAATCAATTAATGTGCATACATTATGGTAATCTTTAAGTATTTAAGTAAGTAGCTTCCATAAATTTACTATATACTTATACTTGAATAAATTGGTTTCCAAATTGTAAAGTTATAGGTGTAGGTACATTATTTAATACGGTAGGTATGTACCTACTATGAAAATTTTTACAGGTTATTAAAAATTCAGAAAGTTTATTTCAATTTTAATGTGACGTTATAAAGTAAGAAATACCTATAATTTCTATTGAATACATATATCCATATTAAAATATTTTAAGATTATAATCACTTACAATAGTAGGTCATACTAATATTGAAAGGCATAGTAATAATTTAATTAATTTAAATAGTGCTATTATAAAATTCGATTATGGGCAGCATTAAAAGAACCATTTTAAGGCACCTTCATTAGGCGTAAGGCGTAAGCTTTATTATCATAAGTAGCTTGAACTACTTAATGTACAGTGGTCCCAACATTGCCATTAACATTAAAACATTGTATGATTACTATTCGAGGTTAAAATTATTTGAAACATTTATGTACAGAAGTACATAGAAAGGCGTATCTTGTCATTATTTACAGTAAGATATAGACATGCTTATGAATATGCTTAAAACTAAAAAAAATACAAACATGATTATTTTTGGTAAAATTGATAAATAAAATCTGAATTCTAGCATAAGCGTGAATAATTGGATAATTGCTGTAAACGTGAGTAGGTATAGGTACGTGTATTAAATTAGTTTTTTTTTCATTATAGATATTCAAACTTAACAAAACAAACTTAAAATTTAACAATGTAACTACTAATTACAAATATTATAAGTACAATAACACTTCAATATTATGCAACAATTGCACACTTTTGGATAAGTATGTACTTAATTCATGACTTAATTTGTAGGTAGGCACCATGTGCCTTTTCGTGGTCACACTGTAATATTACAATAGACTAGCACTCGTCTAATATGTACAATAGTCTTTTAAGTTTTAACACAGTATTTATAATCTGTGGAATATAGTTTTAAATGAGCTTATTTCACTTCACTTATACATCGCTCGATGCGCTTCACTGAGGTATGTGGTCCAGTAGATGATGGTAAATAGGATGAAACAGATTGGGAACACCATAAGGGCGTATCTGTCGAGTGCCCCATGTTGGGCGCCACAAAACATTACGCCACTGTCGATTAGTGCTCCGATCCGTGAGAAAAAACTGCTTGACATCCTGCTCGGTGGAAGAGTGTCCAGGATGGGGGAGTCCTGTAGAGAAATGAGTATCAAATATATTTTCAATTTCAAGTATGTAATATAATAGGCAGGTACAATGCGTTTACTTTATCATCTCTATAATATTTTTTATTTCGTGATTTGGTGGTATGGTGCAGCAAGTTTATTGAAATTATAGCTCAATTAAATGGCTAGCCGTTCAGATCGATTGGCTGAACACAACATTAAATACTAAGTACAGCTAGCATTCTAACAACAGTCAAGTAATCGAGTATTATTTGTATCTTTTAGATACTTCAAAAACTGTAGGTACTTATTTTGATTTCGTTTTCCAGGGCAAAATAATTTTCAATCAAAAACTTATCGTTTGACACTTTGACACCGTCTTCTAAACAAAACGAAGCTAGCGCCACGGTGAAGGACAACACACACTTCTTAATAGTATAATGACAACAAAGTCAATGTATGATAAATATCGGCCAAATAGTTTTTATTAGTAGATAGATATATTAAATGGAAAATGTTGAAATGCATTAATAAAATAAGCGCATTGTACATTGCTGGTTTACTATAGAGTACATTCAGGGATGTATCTATAGGTGAGGCGTTGAAAGCGTCAGTGCTCAGAAGTATTTCTATACACAGATTCTAATGCAGGTACCTATAAAGAACAAGCAATACTTCCTAGACATCAAGAACAAATCCTAGTCAATAGCTTACGATCAAACGGGTAGACTAGCACAACTAACAAGGAATGAGGGTATCTGTGAAAATCTGTTTACCACCAGGTCTAAGGGCTCGGATTTTTGTTTCTACGAAAATCTTCCTACGGCACCGGTGTTTCTATATACCAATAATACTGCATCTAGCATTAGCCACACAGTGCAGTGTTCTTTAATTCAATTTTTACCTTTTTAAGCGATCTTGATTCACATCCAACCTTATTATCTCTCCATTTCCTCCTATCCTTGCCGGTTAACTAAAAATTGGTGGCCTAAGTTTAAAATCATTGTACTTTACAGTGCCTACGTGTTTAAGAGCCATTTTAACTTCATCACTGTGCGTTTAAGCACACAACATACATACTAATTCGACATTCGGTAACAAATAACGTGAATTGCGCACTGCAAACAATCACTAACCTATCATGCAAAGGGCGTTATTGGTGCAAAAACTCCATATTGTAATAAAATTAGGGTTATTTTACCACGAGGGTGATAATCAAGGTCATCCGAGGAGACTTATAGTAACATTATAAGTAACTGTGTTTGATGACATATAAAAATATTTACCCTCTGAATAGTCTGATGTGAAAATTGTTGTTTCAGACCTTCATCTTCGACACTTAATTGTGGCGTGAAAACACCGCCTTGCGGAGTTCCCGTGACTGGTGTGCTCAGCCTCTGTAAGACGGCAACAAACAGTCATGGGCAAGTAACTTGGAAATACTTAGAAAGAGACATTAGATGCGCAGAAGCAGTTTTTCCCTGTTTTTTGTTCTGCGCATCTAACTGACTGTTTCAGATTCTTGCCAAGTATGTACCTTACACATGACTGTACTAATAATAGTTATAATTTTATAGTCAAAGAGTCATAACATCCTTCGTCAATCGTGTTGGATGCAGGTATCAGTTCTCGACCTCACATTTTGGATGCATTTTGTCTATGTCCGTTTGCTAAGTTCGCAAAACATACAATGTATTCCTTAAGTTGCTAAATATACAAAAACTATGAACAATTCCTTAAAATAATATCATACTTGGTTCTGCTTAAGCCTAAAGCTGAGAGGTGACAGACAGATAGGAATTTAAGTGTTTAAAAAAGTACTGTTTGAGTAGATACTTGGCGTTGTGACGTTAACAGTGATAGGCATGCTAGAGATTGGAAAATTTTGGTGTATTTGTCAGTTAATCAATCTAGCGGAGTTTATATTAACGCTTTCTTGGAGTAAAGTAGGCATTTCCCTTCTATTTGGAAGCAATAGAGATTCTTAGAGCAGTAGGCACTTACTCTAGCGGTTAGCTTTAGAGACTGAGAGTAGCTTTTTGGACAAAAAGCAAGCAATTATTTTCCAGCCGTAGTACCTACGTAGTTATAATTTGTATAGGGATATCTTGTTACCTACTTCCTAGAAAATTAAGGACTACCTAGGTACTGTCATCTATTTTTTAGATATGGCTGCAGCATGGATTGAATGAATTTCGATAGACAATTTTTTAATAATACCTAAGTCTTTAATATTTTAAATAATAAATCATTCAAATACCGACATAATTTCTTCTATGCAAGGATTTTTTAATCAAGCAATACGATTTAAAGTTAAGTCTTTTATATACAACTGGCTGGCATATAACAAAACTGATGAGCCTAACCTGTGCATGGTTTATATGCAGTGGTGGCGCGAGCTGCGCGGCGGACGCGGCTCGACGCAAATCCTGGCGTCGTTGGCTCCAGCTCTTATCGTACCGGATGCCGAACAGCACCACGAAGTACTCCAACAGAGCGAGGAACACGAAGATCGTGCACGATATCAGCCACACCTCGATGCATTTCAGTTCCAATGCATCCGGTGAGTTTGTACTGGAGTCGGAGAGACGTATAAATCAGTGAGAGTTGAATTGGGTTTTTAAGGTTTTGGTATCAAAGAGTAACAAAGGAATAGTCTAATCTGGTAATCAGGTGCTCATATTGCAGATAGCATGGACAATATAAATTTCAAAAAACATTTTGAATTTGAGGTCAACCGAGGTAATTGATTTTCCTATTAGTTCGAAGACATTATACAATAATAACGCCATACCAGATGAACTGATGAACTGAAGAGGACAGCCGGCATCCACTGGATTCAGAAGGCTCAGGACCGGTCTGAGTGGCATAAATTAGGGGAGGCATACGTCCAACAGTGGACAGCTTAAGGCTGATGGATGAAACGCCATACCTGACTGTATCGAACATGGTGACGAGGGAGAGAAGCGTGGTGACGAGCAGCACCATGCGGCCGGGCACGATCTCCGGTATGACGCAGAAGCTGCCCCAAGATATGATGACGAACAGCGAGGACGGGAGGTAGCTCTCCAGCAGGTAGCTGCGGAGCTCTCGCGACAGCTTGATCTGTAGTCTAGCTGCCGAGTGCTCGCCTGAAATGGATAGCTTATTAATATACCCGCGGCACGGTTTTTGTACGTATCGCATGGGTATTTATGCTATGCATGCTTTTATTATGCGTGTATTTATGTTCACTTTTATGTTATACAATACCTACTTCTTGTTGTTACAAATCAGTAACATTGTTGCTCGCAGCTATGTTTGCGAAATTAGGTAGATATATTTTTAATGTATCCCTTTAGAGATTAAATTTTCAAAATAGAGGTCGGAATTATTTTTGTTTCCCAACATAATTAAGTATAAATATCAATTTTACATTTGAATTTGATGAAGTTTCATACATTTTTTCAAACTACCATTGCAGCCTCTTAGGGAATATGTAATTTTTCAAAACACATTGATGTAGTAAAGTGATAACCATAAGCTGATAAATAAAAAAACATTTCTGCCTTCAAAACTTTAGAAGTTTCATAACAAAGTTTTTACCGCATTTTAATTCTTAATTCTTATTTACTTACCTTATTTTTTTGGGGGGAAATATTTACTTACTTAATTAATGACACATAACGTAAGAATAACATTTAAGCAAAGCCAAACAACATAAAGCATGTCCATGCAAAATTGTCCAAAACGGTAATAATTTTAGGAATTGCATACACATAATTATATAAACAGACATATGTACCTATAAAACACACACACACATATTTAAATGTGATTAGTCACTCTTTGTTTAAACATTTATATGTGCGATACAATCACATACATATTTATTTTTCATTATTAAACTCGTACGTAATTTTTTTTATGTCATCCATAAAATATTTAATACAAAATTGTCTTAGACATAAGTTGCAATTACAATTTTTTAAATTCTCAGACAACACTTTGATAACACATCTATGTATGGTTTGTTAGGACCTAAAATGTACCTAGGTATGTAGAGTATAATATAAATATTATGTTATAATAATATGTACCATATTTATAGGAAATGTTAAAATAAATGTTTTCTAATGACATCAGCGTTGAGTAGTGAAACACGTGTGTAACATGTGAACGATGATCTTAATAAGATTTGCTATGGAGATATAAATAAATTGTGTTATAAGCAAAATACAACACGGTCTTATCAACGCGGAGACGGTGAAAATGTTTATTTTTCTACATAAAATAAGTATAAAGTAATATGAGTTGTTGTTATTGGTTAGTAAGGGGACTGTGGACGTTAGTCCTGTTAGTAGTATTAATAATAGTCCACTTAGTGATTGTTTGTAATTGTCACAGATGCGTTGCCACCCCTGAAGACACATGGTTGCCTCTTATATAAGTATGCCGGAATCCCAAAACACCCTTCAGACCAAAACATAATTGCTATAAATTATTTTACGGCAGAAATAGGTGGGGCGATGGTGCTACCTCGGGCGAACCTTACGTGGCGCTACCACCTACTAGTTGTTTGTGGCCTTATGTACGAAGGTCGGGGTCCCGGGTTTGATCCCGACCAGGACAGATATTTGTGTGACAATATACACCCCTTAAAGTCAAATTAAATAAAACTACCTATTTGGTTTTTTTTAACCTATCTACTAAAACTTAAATATTACAGACGCATATCTCTAGACAGAACTCAAGCTAATAAAAAGCGATGAAGAAAGAAAGAAAAATAAAACAAGCTCGCATGCACAGCCCGGCAATAATATTGTTTGCGCTGGGCACGGATGTATGACCAAAATTCCTTGGGCTCTAGTTGGAGAGGAATCCCACAAAACTCATGATAAAAATGTATGGTATGACCGTGATCCGTGTCGGGCACAAGCTTTGCGACATCATGCCAGCGACAGCAACGAGTAGCTTGCGACTTGTCCCACCGTGTGCGAATAATAATATAATTATTATAGACAGAAATGGTTTTAAAGATACGATTTTATTATACTTAACAACTCTTCTTCATCAGAGTTTATACTCAGACGTAGGATATCATCTACCACTATATTCATTTTCAGGACAAATCGAACTAAACAAACTTGATGGAGTTACGTTTTTGTTTCAGGGTTTTTATTTAATTTAATTCAATAGATATACCGTCACCCTGTCTGTATATCCACCACGACTAAGTTAGCTCTGTGGCATCATCATATTGCATTGCAGTAATAGGTACTATTGTTTACGTATACAACATTTAATGTAAGGGAACATGCCATATTTCTGTTACATTTAACAAAATAAAATTAGTATTATAATTATTTCATGTGCCTATTTTTCATCACCAAAATAAATATTAAGACGATTTCTACATCTACATGGTAGTAAGAAAATATCTAACAAAAGTAAGAAGCTTGAAGTTTTAAGTACCCACTTAATACGTAATCGATGTAAATATTCGATGGCATCTTGTTTAGCACGTGTTATGGTTATCTGAAAGGATTTATGAAAGGATTTACTATATAGTGAGGGTTACGCATGTTGGTTGTGCGTGCTTCGTGGTCACGTAAACGGTCGAGTCAATATGGCACATACACGCTTCAAACCGGTGCGCTTGTATGTAGCTTACTCTCTGTATGGTTTCCTTACTCATGTTTTTGAAACTATGTAACTATAGTCGTGTACTGGATAATATTTGATAGTTACACTCATGGGCAAGGAACTTGGCAAGACGTAGAAAAAGACATTAGATGTGCAGAAGTCGTTTTGCTCTGCTTTTTTTTCTGCGCATCTAACTGTCTCTTTCAGATTCTTGCCAAGTACCTTGCCCATGACTATATAAGTTTGTAATTGTGCGTGTGTGTGTGTGTGTCCCAGCGCGGCGGCGGCCCGCAAGAAGAAGAAGCCGACGTCGTTCGTGCCGCCGCCCGCCGCGCCGCCGCCCGCCTTCTGGCGCCGCCCGCTGCCCGCGCACCACCACCATGTGAGTACCAGTGCTACCACTATACAAATCAGAGAAGGAATACAATGATAATGTATTCCATTTTTCATTGAAACCAAGGACTTTATATATTGGGTGTAATCGTTGAGAGTGTACAGGCGAATATTCCGTAACTATAACAGCACAGCTATAACAGATATCAAAACACTAAACTGATATTGAAAGTACTTTACCTAATGAGTAAAATGTCAATAAAAACTTTTTTTTAAACATAACGAGAAATATCCAAAAAAAAATATTAAAATGTTTTTTTCTTCACATGGTCTTTGAAGATTTAATACAATATTAATGTCAACACCCAATACATAATAGTTATCTTAACAAATCTTATTGTTTTCAGGGCGGGTCATCAGAAAACGAAGGATCTAGCGTGGGCTCGCGCGTTAACATCCAGCAGAAACTCCAGGAGAAAAAACAGAAGCAATTAGCAGAATTACGCGTTATTGAGGAAGAAATCAAGCAAGGCAAGCTAGCTAAGACGACCCCTGTCGCTGCAGAAGAGATCTACAGCAGTCTCCAACGACAGCCCATACCGAGGGCGAAGACCCACGCCGAGCCCCCCACCTGGCCCAGCATAGAATTAACACATTCCTACCAAAACTACCCCGTTCTACCCCATACGTGCAACCCCTATCCGACCTACACGGAAATAAAACCCGAATACGGCGTGCAAAATTTCGCCACAGACAACACAGCGAATGATAAACTAAGATACAATCAAGACGCTCGAACGTTCTATGAAAACCCCGCGAACTTGAGAGAAAATAGAGTTCCGTTGCGATCGCCGAATTATTTGGCGCTGAACGAACGCAATTACGAATCGAACGGTTGCAGGAGCCCGCGAACCATAAACAGTAGCCCGCGAAACGCTTACATCGCCGACGTGGCTTCAAACTACGAATCGACGGCCATAGACAAGCGGATGCCACAGAGTAATATATACTCGGACGACCATAGACAAGGTCTTGGTGAGTTCCCGTATTGCGACAATCAGGTTTACAGCAAGTATGAGACGAAAGATGAGTATGTGACTGCGTTGCACAATGCTCTGGCCAGCGTTCAGGGGGTTGATAGTATGAGGATTTACAATGAAGTGGGGTGCGGCCAGTACAGTCAGAACTGTGACAGGTTTCCTTACCCGGCTTTGGGAGTGAAGAAGATGGAACAGATGAGGAAAATGCAGAGATGTAGGACACCCGAGATTCTATTAGCACCGCATTACTTGGAAGGTTGTAGCCGCCCGCCATGCTGCCATTGGGGAGGCTCCTACACGTGAGTTTTATAGCTATCATTTAACTTGCAATTTTAATTCGTTTGGGTCGTCAAATCTTGCGCTGATTTAGAACTACTTGTATTTTAGAGTTTGTATTTGATAGCGTAATTCAGGCTATGACCTGGCGTCATCGTACGGTGAAACTTCGCCACAGATAGGATGGAACCATTTTTTTAAAATTAATTTTATAAGTTAATGTTTGACCGCAATCTCACCTGATGGTAAGTGAAGACGCAATCTTAGGTGGTGTGTTAATTTATGTTATATACGCAGCAACAGGAAGAAGGAAGACGGAGTAGGTGGCAGCAGCGGCGAGGAATCAGCCCCTGAGGGACCCGCGCGCGAGACCCCACGCCCACCCAGCGATATCGATAGCCAGGTACTTTTGGGATACAATAGTACAACACTAATATCACAGTGTACATATAAATAGATAATAGGTCATACCTATATTGTGCTAATATTGTAAATGAAATGTCACTGCTACCTCTGCATCTTAACCCATTCACTGCCTTAGCCAATACTATGAATTTGTACCGAATGCCTTGTCCTAAACGCGGTAACGATACTTGG
>DWKA01000563.1:0-15934 GCA_018249155.1 Panoquina ocola ocola
ACAACAACGATATCAGAATATTTATAATATGAAGGTGCTTTGAAATATTATTTGGTAAAAGTACCTTCATTTAGATTGTATTTCTGACAAGTACCTTCATTTATGTTAATTAAATTTTGTATAGGAGTCGCTAACATTTGCTATTTATATTTGTACGGCGTTAATTAAATAAAAATGCTCATTAAATAAAAACTTCTGGGCCTACCTGAATAAAATTTTTATGGGACTAATTCGACACTATTCCGCATCAAACAAAAAAAGAACTATGTAAATCGTTTCAGAAACCTCGGCATAATCAGTGTACATACATAAAAAAACATAGCAACCAAATTGAGAACCTACTTCTTTTTGAAGTCGGTTAAAAAATTTACTTAGAGCCACTCGTAATAAAAGTAACACGTTTGATTTGTGTACAAAAACAAAATTTTGTGTGTCGTATAAAAAGTTCAACATCACGACACAACATAATTATTGTTTGAGAGTAATTAATTATTATATAATTTAATATAAACTCTGTAGACTAATTATTGCTAATGACCCTGCCTACGGAACGAATGGTTCCGGTTTCAATTTCGACTGGGATGGACTACATAATTAAATTAATTATAATAAGTGTTCTTTGGTCGTGAGTGTTTGCGAGTATGTAAGTCAAAACAACAGCAACACTGGGAATTTCAGTTCCATTCAAGAAATTTGACTATAATAATTATTAAATAAGTTTTCAGTTTAATAATAAACATGATTATTATTACAAAAACATTATCTTCGGGGCTTTGGCATTATCTTACTCTCAATTTAATTGTAGAGGTTGTTAGAATGATAGGGTGAGTAGTTCTTCACTTCCAAACTTCAACCTAATGCTTGTATGTACCAGTAGTATTAAGAGGTATCGCAATCACGTGGATTACGATTATGCTATATAATTATATAGGTATAAAATGTACTGACTAATATTTATACGGATCCAGTACTTTTATTTATTACTACACAATTTCAAGCAGTAAAGTCAATAAGGGAAAATTATGCGACAAATTATAGTAGAATTGTGTTATTTCACGCCAACTTTATTGTATTTTACTGTTAATTGTGTAATTAAAGGTGTATAAAAGATATTGCTGTTAAATGTGAGTCACTGTCGACCAGCAAGCGTTGTAACAGGACAAAAAATGAAAAATTATTACATTTTGAAAGCATTGTGCGGACGGATTTTTCAGATCGGTTCTGGGAACTTCTGGTACGAGGGAAATGAAATAGGGAATGATAGAAGTGTTTGGTACAAGTTATATGGCGTCGTAATATTTACTACGTACGGTTTAGTGACCTTCTTAGAGATTATGGCAGCTGTATTTGGCAACTTTCCTCCTGACGAGAAACGCGATGCTGTGACGTTTGCTACGAGCCATACGATCGTGATAATTAAACTATATTCCGTAATATCGAATAAACAGTTTATACGGAAATTGAACCGTGACTTGGTGCAAGTCTCGAAGTTGTACGAGGAAGAGAATCTAATGACGGAGAAATATCGAATTATGAAGATCAATGTGATCGCGTATATCATGATTGTTTACGGTTCTGCCTTTTTTTTTATTTACGACGGTTTCAGAAAGATGCATAAAGGTAAGTATTTATTATCGTACGTAATTTAATCACGACGTTGATCAAAGATCGAGGAATTTGATTTCGTGTAGGCTTGCTATCTTTATACTTGACGTATTTTGCGTAATGTTATTTTC
This sequence comes from Panoquina ocola ocola, assembly GCA_018249155.1. Taxonomy (NCBI): domain Eukaryota; kingdom Metazoa; phylum Arthropoda; class Insecta; order Lepidoptera; family Hesperiidae; genus Panoquina; species Panoquina ocola. Next base: position 1,737 of record DWKA01000563.1, read on the forward strand.
GTAATCGCGGGATAAAATTTAAGCAATCTTTTATCCGGGGAAATGTTATGGTTAAGCTAAGAAATGAAGTTTGTATGGTTTTTAAAAACATCAGCCGATTAGCTTAACATTAAAAACAATTTAAAATTACGTTATAAGATAATAATTATTTATTAACGACTACGTCTTATTATAGTAATGAAATTTTAGTTTTTATGTATTTTTTACGATTGTTGAGAGTCTACGCTAGTAAGAATTTAAATGTTGGTTACGTTACATAATTATATACTTATGTTATTTTGCTTTCAGGTTCTCAATTTTCAACACTCATTACTTATTATCCAGCGTTTGATGATAATTCCAAGTTAGCGACAGTATTTCGGTTTTTCACTACAGTGGTACTTTGTGTATTATTGTTATCAATGATACTTACTGTAGACTTATTCACAATGACTACTTTGATCATATACAAATACAAAATCATTACATTGAGACAATACTTCGAAAAGATCGCTGAGGAATTTAAAGTAAACAGCCTGCGAGGTAATTTAGACGAGGCTGCTGAAAGGTTGACTTATAGCTTTGTCGAAGGTATTAAGATCCACAATGAGATTATTAGGCAAGTATTCGTAAAATGTCACCTTGTCCAATTTTTTACTCGTATTGAACTATAAATTCTCTTACTATGTATTTTTTTTATGCCTATGTATATAAAAGTGTTTTATCTTTTATTTTACTATGGTACGACTTTTAGATGTAACAGTTATACGTTGGGTTTATTGTTTATTTATAGTTTTTATTATTCAAAGCAGGTCAGTTTGATTCGTTTTTCTGTTTAATTCAGGTTATCGAGTAAAATTGACAAAGCATTCGGTACCGTGATGGCTCTTCAAGTTTGCCAAAGTTCCGGTTCCGCAGTTTCACTTCTACTCCAAATGGCGGTACGAATGGTTTTTTATTATTTTTTAAAAGTTTTTCAATATAGGCTTGTTGCAATTTTTCTACAATATTAAACTTTTGTCTCTAAAGCTTGGTAGAGTTATTTGTTTTTCAGCTTTCAGATCAATTGACATTGGTAGCAAGAATGAAGATTGTTTTCTTTGTAGCTGCCTTGTTCTTTTTGTTGGGATTGTTTCTTTGTAATGCGGGAGAGATTACATACCAGGTACTTGTTTAGTAAAAAGTTCTAAACCTCTTGTGTAAATACGGGATCAGCATCCGTAAGGGAGCTTACGGGCTCAAGGATAGTTGTAGTCTATAAGAAGATTAAATACAATTAATTGTCTATTTCTGGTATAACGATTTGTTTAATAAACAATAGTTTCTAAGGATAAATCAGGAATTTGTACATAGCATCAGATAGCACTTACATCATAATAAATGAATTAATTATAGATTCAAAATATTGCGTAATATTTTATATCCTCGAAACAAAATATGTCTGTCTTTTTATTAACCCCCTGCGCAAAAAGAGTGGTGTTATGTCCTAAATTACCACTCTCTTTATTTTGCCAGGCGTCATTATTGTCGGATGCAATATTCTACTGTGGCTGGTACCAGTTTTCGGCGAAACAGCGGTCAAATCGAAGCTTGCGGAAAATGGTGTTGCAGGCAACCACACAGGCGCAGCGTCCGATCATTATGAAGGCATTCAAAATGATCGAGCTCACTTACGCAACATTCTTGTGGGTTAGTGCACGAGTTGAGAATTTAGTGTATGTTCAGCACTAATTCTCGAAAATGAAAATTTAAAGGCACAGCTAATACAGAAGAGTCCATCACGACATTCAATAATGAAATTCGTAATCACATACTCGTACATGTTTAATTTTAATATATTTTGTATATTACATTTCAGGTGGTGAGAGGAACATACTCAGTGTTTGCTTTATTTTATGCGCAAAATCAATAAAACGTTAACGAAAGAAGGTAATTACTTTATTTTGCACAATAGGTGTATTAATGAACGAAATAATAAAATTAAATTATAAATTAAGCATTTATTTTATTTAAGTCAATTTAAATGCATCGCAGAACAACCACATTCCAACGCAACGACCAGAGTGGGTTGTGGTTATGTCGTGGTTGTAATGGGTCGTTATCGACAATACGGTTGATTTGAACTGCAAAATAAAGTCGGTGTGAATGAAACTACTTATATATTTCCTAAAACCTTCATAGATCAGCGGCTTGCGTCGATTCTATAGTATAATCGACCAAGTAACAGCGGAAGTCACAGTAGTAGGATGGGTGACCACTGAAGGCAAACATTTCTCGAACTCTTTCCTGCTTATCATTAGAAGGCAGTCATAAGTCTAAGTCGGAAGGCTTTCGGGTGACTTCAAAACTACCGACACTTGGTTTAGCTACTAAATCCACCAAGTACCTACGTGCGCTGAAGCAGCGTCATTGAGTATAGGTACTCTAAGCCTTCCCAGTCAAGAGAGACCCGTGTCCTATAGTGGTACATTAATAACTTCAATCGTGTATTTCCTAATAAATTGATTTCTGTCTATCGTTATCGCTGTGTGGTTGTGGTACTGCACACGACCCTATAAGGTAACATTCTTCAAATGGAGTTTTTTCGTGCAAAACAATACTTCCCTTGCTACGTATCATTTTCTATAGTTGAAGCATTAAGCTTGAGGTTGCGTGTGTGTTATAAATCTGAAGTACCTAATTACAAGGTACTGTAGATGTTGTTTTACGAGAGTTTTCTATATATCATCAGCATACGTCAATATGTTTGCGAAACACGCATATACGCAAATATAAAATATGAATTGAGAACCTGATAAACGTACTACCATATATTATGCAAAGGAGACTGACCAAGCCACAATTGCGGCAGTCATGCATCTTGACTATGTATTTTTGTTTCAAAATTATTATTTTAAATTTTAATTTAACTTGCATATGTCTATCTTAGAGTTAAACAATCGCGGATTTTAAAGATAGAAATTACAAGATTTGTACTGAATTTATTGTATTTCTTCTAACGTTATTTAAGTATTGCGTTTGTCGTGTGCCACTGCGTTAACTCGTATCGTCGCTAAAGAACTATCACTTCAATAAAAATAGAAGCTTTAATAATATATATCACTTAATAAATAAGTAATGTAGTGTGTTGTAATGTGTATTGGAGCAACTAGGAACGTTTGACTAACTATAGAAACGGTAGTATGGCTTACATTGAGGATAAAAATAAACTTAAGTGCAAGAAAAAAGTCGAAAAACCCGTTCGAATTACAAAACATTTGGAGCCTCCATCGTGTATCTTGAAAGACGTCCGTACCTCAATTCGCTCTTTGCCCCGTAGAACTGTTTAAGTTGTTATTGTTACACATTCGTATTTCGCGCAGCAAACTCGCACGAGAGGGTTCGCGTGGATTGCGAATCTTTTTTCTTCACCGTGAATAAAAACTTTCGCTGCCATAAAAGTATATGAGTTCGTCCCAATACCGCGCCGATGACTTCCAATCTCTCTGTACCGTGTCCCGACCCAACCCTGGAGATTACTTTTTCTCCTTCATCCAGTAAATTGAATTAAAATGAGAAGCAAACGGATAAAAGAAAAGGGCGCACGTCAGTTTCCCTAGTTCCACTATTAACATGCACTACGTTTTGACAAATTACATTTAAGGTTTTATACTGTTGTTCTGTTTAGGTATTGTATTGTTTTCATCTTTTGCTTTGCATTTAGATCTTAATGCTAAAGACACATTGGCGACTAATGTGCCGCGACATGTATCAGATACATGTCGGGCGAAGTCGGGTGATGTCGCCTGACATGTAATGCGACATCGCGCGACATGTATCTGATAGATGTATCACTTCACTCGATGTATCTGGTGACATGTGTCGCGCGATGTCGCCAGAGATGTCGAGCGAAGTCTGACGACATCTCGCGACTTCGTCCAACATATATCTGATACATGTCGCGGCACATTTGTCGCCAATGTGTCTTTAGCATAATGCTGAGCCGCAAACTAGGAAACAACTACGAATAGTGAAATATATTTATTTGAAACCAAAAACATAATGTTTGACCGCAGTTTATAAAGGTAATTGCTGTATCTAAAAACAAGAATAAAAGGAGATTTAGGAAGAAATTATGCAAAGCACCTAAACTGAGAACCGCGATAGAAAGTTAAAAAGTAGGTCGCTGAACAGCTGATGTAGAATTGAACGTTAAAATGTAGAGTGGCATTTAGACACTGGTCGGGGCAGGGCATTGCGGAAGAACGAGCACTTGTGCAATTGAACTCGATAAAATTTCCAGCATGTATCGAAATTGGAAATTCTTGAAGTGCCTTACGTCTTGGTTTCATTTCGCCACGTAAGCCTAGGATAATTCTAGATTGGCGATTATTAAAGTATCTTATTAATTATTATAAAATAAGGAACATACTCGTACACGATAGCCGTATGAGTAAAGTGTCTTCAGTAATGAATAAAATAAATATGAGCTTGTAAGCACACTCATTTCATGTAGGTATGTTATGATTTATTACATTAGGTATATTTCACAGATTATTTTAAAATGTAGTCGGTATTACTTTAAACCGATAACATTAAATTTTTGTCTTTAAAAACAATAAATTACTGCCACCTTACAATCTACCATTAAATTTTGCGAGTTGGACCGCTTCATTTTATGCGATCTACATTAATAAAGTTGCTTAAATCAACCATCTTCACTACTGAAATGCTACTGAACTAGCAGTTGTTGCGGTAAGTCTGCTTCAGAGTAGATTGGATAACTTTTACCATCTTTAACTAATATAACCGACTAGCATATCCGTGCTTCATTTTGATTATTATGTTGCTTAGTTATTGGTATCAAGAATATTATCATTCCGAGTTATTACCAGTTTCAGTTATTAGCGACAGCAGTGATTTGGTCTCGGTTGTTATCGGTGACCGTTGTTATGCACTATAAGTAGTAAATCTATGTATTATTGGGACAGAACCAATATCCTGTGAAACAGTTTCGAGGACTCCAAAGTAAGCTTGCTTGTATATTACGAGTGTACGAATGGCAGATTAGTGTTACACTAATGAATATTAGACATAACTGACATCTGAAATACAATAAACTGAATAATAAGTGCAAGAAAACTGCAAGATTAACATAAAGCACTCTGTAGCCAGCCAGTTTAATTTTATTTAAAGAAATAAAAGAAGAAATAATGTAATGAAGCTACAGGCAGACAGACAAAGCATAGGTCGCTCTTTGTCGAGCATGCAGGGGTAAAAAGGTCGACCTCTGGCACGAGGTCATTTTTCTTTCAGGCCATCGCTTTATGCCTCTTATGATGTAGGCGAGTAAAATAGCATCAACACGAAAAACCTTTAATTCATTGTAGAATACGCTTATTAAGTGTGACGTATTAATATATTTCTTTAATGTCAATACTTTATGGTTTCATTGTAAAGGCTGTAATTAATGTTCATAATGCCAAAAAATAATAATTTAAGGGAGGACGCACATAGCGTAAGGCGTGGCGCGGATACGGCGCAGATACGACGTGTTTCATACTATCTAACATGAGTCAGACGTGATTGACGTCATTGACTTTAGTCTGATAGTATGAAATACATCGTATCTGCGCCGTATCTGCGCCACTCCTTACGCTGTGTGCGTCCTCCCTAAGGCGTGATTAAACTCCTCCACTAGATATATAATATAACCCTAAAGGATACAATCAAAGGGACGACGCGTCTAAAGCATGTGAGCGGTTCACTATAGATATTAGAAATGCTTTGGGAACTGTAAAATCGAAAAATACTCGGTATTTAAAATGCAGAATTATAATTAAATGATAGGAATATTTGTTTTGTATGTACTACAATAGTATTATTTAACTAGACAACGATATAGTGAGAATCTAGACGATAGTGCGATGCTGTAATAATAGTGCACGAACTAATAAAAGGAACGGGGGAAACATTCATACAATAGAGGTTCAATATTGCCTGGAATCCGTAGAAACTTAAATCATTTTATGTTGTTGAATTGTATTTTTCAGTAAGAAATAGCACGTATTTTAAGGCTTGTTGTTAATACAGTTTCCAATATTTTCCAATCTTGTTTTGTTTATTAGTCTCTGTAGAATGAATGGTTTCCGTTCAGAATCCGTTTTAATGTTTGTTGTGGGGTATTGATTTGGGTGTAACGCGATTCGTCCATATGGAGTCTTAGTTAAACTCCTTTCCTTGGGTTGCATCCAGTTTAATAACTATGGCTATTGCGGATAATACCTCCAACTGATGGCTATAGAGTGGTTCCAAAAGTAAAGTTCCTTAGCTGTAAGCATGGTGTTATGATGAAGTTCTTCTTTACTTTTACTTGTTGCATAACTATGCATCGTGCATAAAATTTTCTACTCAACAAAATTTCACGTAGCAGTTGCAAGGTTAAAGTAGTATAATATATTTTAGAAATTTATTCTGTATTCTAAGTAAAATGGTTCCTAAATACCCTGCCAGTCATTAGGAACAGTTGGGAGAATATATCGCGGTGTTTTGCATAGAAACGAGAAGTGTGGCAGCTTCGTAGCGTTAGCTACGGCCACACGTAGCAGGTGCTACGATAATGAGACTTATTTAAAACTTCTGGTGTACCGCTTGAACTTATGGGCTACAGGCGGCAATGACGCATAAATTAAGGTACACAGCAGTACACACCAAAACATTGGTTGGTATACCTGTTTCGAAGGCATATAACTGGATATACGAAATTCGGTTTCATGTTAATTAACAGCTAATCCAAGGAGTTGGTAGTCTCATATAATATTTTTAATTGCTTAAATAAGAAGTTCAGTGAAGTCTTAATCTATTGACTGTATTTTAATAAATTCATTCATTAAGTGCGTCGGTACGTTATTATGGATTCATTGTAAAATTTTAACCAACAGATCACATAAGCCATAATAATAAAATTATTATTGCCATTGAAGTTTTTTTATTGTTACTCTTCAGTAATCACGTTTGAAATATCAAGTACCAGTGAAAAACGAATGATAAACTATTAATTTGACACGAAACAACAACAGATAGTTGACCCTAGATATTAAGTACGACGCTCTCAGCCATATATCTTCTAACATGATCTGTAGTAAACGCCGAAAGCGGCTCTTATCTCGACCGCGAATAATGCACGCCATTCGTCTTGCGTTGTTGGAACTCATAACTCTTTTGCTTGATTACACGCCTTATTAATCAACATTATACGGCTTTATGGTTTTATGAATGTGTGTGTAACTGTGTATGTCGAGCTGAGTTCAATATACGCTGTATGTATCTTTATTTATGTGTAACATGATTATTTTCATACCCGAATACAGATTAAGTGAATCAAACTTGCATTAATAGTCATGCAAAATTTTGTTACAATCCTTTATGGGGTTCTTTAGGTGTGAATTATACAGATAAGGTGCAGGCGCGGCGGCGGAATGTCATTTTCATACGAATTGTACACTGAAGCAGCGTGGCAGGGGCGTCGCTTTATCACCTGTGTTGCGTCACTAGCAGGTGCGACTGGTCGCTCCAGTGCTTCTTGCACCTCACCAGTTATATTATATTTACCAACATATCTTCTAAAGAGATAGATATGTATACCTACTATCGTAACAAAGTCAGCCTGTATATTGACACTTCGTATTATTGCCTCGCCTCTTCTATACAATTTTAAATTGCGTTCATGCCTTATCCGTTCCTCACCTGCGCTGGGCCTGTACCACGTTTTCACTTTGCCGTTTTTGTATGATAGGCCTTATGTTGGCAACTTCTGTAGGAAGTTACAGGAGTTAATGCAACGTACCGCATTATTTCTGGCCTGTAGTTGTCAGGTCAAAGAGTTAAAAAGTTGATTTAGATCTGTAGAGAATCTCTACGGTCCGATTCTCAAGATCCTTTATGCCACATACGTGCAAAGTGTAAGAAACGTCCTTATAAGGATTGATTAGGATTCGGATTTAGGTTTAAGATTTGAGGTAGTCCCGGAGTGTTAACATGGGGCTCTTCAAAAAATGTGTAAAAAAGGAGTCTTCAAAAAACATTGTAAAATTTTATATTTTATAGTTTAAACTACGTCTAATTGGCTGACGTTGTAATGGTATCGCGTGCAAGGGTAAGCTTTAGCGGCGATGGTCAGTGGAAGCTCAGTCACGCCCTCTGCCCTGATAATGATCCAACATGATAACATTTTGTTTTAACAAGAATGTTAAAAACGAGACAACGGGCCTTCGTGTTGATGCATTGAACTGTTGTTGTTGATTGAATAGTTCAGTACTAAATAAAATACTTGTGTTACGAATAGACTGTCTGTTAGCAATAGCATAGAAATAAAGTTATTACCGTCTGACTTAACATTACATTATACATTTTTATTTAATTTCATAATAATTTAAACTATTTTTGGAAATCTTTGTGTGTAAAACCATCGTATTTTTAATTTTTATTTCAATTAAAATTACTTCGTTATTAAAGATTTTTTACCAATAAATTCTACTAAAAGTTGTGCTTTTACAAAACACAAGTATGATTTCGAAATCATGAATGATTTTCTTTAACTGTGTCACAATTTTAACGCTTTAACATTTAGAGTGCAGGTATTCATTATAATTATCATACATAAATTGGAAATGTTACACTATAGCGAAAATTAAATAAGTCGTCCTTATTTTATTCTATGACGATAAGTACGTAAAAAGCGCTAGAGACAATTTTTTCCGTTAATTTGGATATTTCTATATAATATATAATAATATCTATTATGTTTATGACATAAAATGAAGAAAAAACTATGTTATTCAATTTACCTAGAAGCTACAAATACCATCGATAGACCTTGTATTAAATAAAAATCGTTCTTTACGTTAATTTACTAGATTTTTAATTAAATTAGTTCCTCTCGTATTTCAAAGGGTGAACGGTGATAATTGAGATGTCGGCGGCAAAAAATCAGCCCGGGTAATTTAACTTGCAATTTAATATGATAAAAGCTGTCAAATAATTAATTGCCTTTTCCCCGATTGTCAAGGAAGGGGTGTGTTTTTACGCATGTCTTATATGTATGTTTGTAAATTACTTTAATACCGATTTTTTAAAATGGCTGGATGGTTTTAGACAATTAAGATATTATTATTATTATTACTTATATGTCCTTAAAAGTGATAATTATGAATTAAAACTGCAAATGTAACTGGACTCGAATCTATACGAATATAAAGCTGAAGAGTTTGTTTGCTTGAACGCGCTATTGTTACAATGTAAGATAGCGCATATATCGAGGAAGGCTATAGGCCATATGCCATACGCTAAGACCAATAGATGAAGAGCAGCGTATACCATATTCTTCCCGAGGCGAAGCGAGGGCGGGCAGCTAATACTCTATAAAATAAATTGTGACGATAATTTATTTTTAAAATAACCTTCCAGATGGTATCAGGGCAAGTCGATTGGCTGACAGGGTTATGTAAATTTGATGAAATCGCCGTATATTCCGATGCGGTTTCGTCGAAATACCTTGTTAACATTTGAAGGTAAGCATATAAAGAGTCAATATCGGCAACCCAAGAATAAATGGAACATAATGAAAATATACTACGGGGCTGCCCCGTAAACGACTGGCGCAGCCGAATGTTATTCAAATAAACGTTACCCTGAGCGGCGAAGTCACGGAGATCCAAAAATCGTAAAATTTATAGCTCTGCTCCCCACATACGATGTTCATGCTCATTCTCAAAGAGCAGCCAGTGATAGGTACGGGGTATCAGACTTCTAGGTACCATCACTATCAAATAAAATTTATAGTTACAAAAAAAATTAAGAACGCTATTATTTCTATTATTGGTAAGGATACCTATCATATATTTTTTTTATTACTGTATGTACCAGTCGCTTCTATACGTAATCTTTGTGTTACCTACTGGGAAATAAAAACAAAAACTTAATCAGAAGTTTATTCCAGGTGTGTATGTTATTTAAATTTATTATTATCATATTAACGAAATACGACCATAAATAATTAAAGTTGAAAAAGGGAAAGGTAAAAAAGGTAAGTTGAAAAGGCATGTGATGAAATAAAAGCCTATCAATTTTTATATACAAGTATGTAGGTAAAACCATATATATATTTATGTATTGTACATTATAGAATAGAATATGTATGAAAATTATATTTCTTTTAACCGACCCGAGTATTTAGGAAAATATTCTGGAATTTTCTTACTCATAAGTCTAAAACGACAAAATATTTATTATTTCTGCAGTATGAAGCGGTACCAGAACAGTAGATGAACACTCCATTTTCACAGCTATTAACACATACAACTCTACTAAAATTGCGGAACCATCTCATTATTTGGCGCCGCCGTATTCATAGAACGCCCGGTTAGATGGTATTATTATTATTATTCGCCCATCTGAACCGTTTCAATAAAGTAAATGTTTGTTGGGATTTAAATTGGTTATAAAGGACCAACTAAAAGCTACCATTTCCTGCTTATTCTGCAGTGAGGCCTAAGCTTTTTGGAATAAATGATGTGGGTATTAAAGAGTTTTGTATAGGCCTATAAGACTAGTTTTGTTTTGAGATTAGTTATCATTGTTTCTGTAAAACTATACGCAGCACAATCATCTACTATAAATCTTAATATAGCCAATGTCTTAGGACAACAAACGATAATAGCAATAATGCTGAACACCTCAATCTAATTAAGCAAATTGTTACAACATGAAACTAATTAGGTAGGTACAGCTTGAATGATATTGCATCATCGATTAATTATGATCTCCGTATCTCCGAGTGAAGGCAACATAATTTAGGAAATATTTACCTTTGATTTAATTAGTACTAAGATATAACAGCGTATAGATGTCGATTTTTATCCATCCTTTGCAGTATAAAATTGCAAGATACCTACGATCGCACTTACGCTTGAGATGGTTATAAATAAAACATCGGTTTCTGCTTCAAGTATCAGCCAATCTAGTTATATTTGCCGGCAATAGAGTGTGGAATCTCAATGAAGCGATCAGGCGGAGATAGCTGACGGTCTGATGACGGCCATTAGGAAAATTCGGAGAATTCGCGGCCTAACCCCTTTGCCGACGTGACCAGAAAGCGGATCGCACGTGAGCCGCATAACCAGTAATGAGATATTTACACTTGCGATGAAATATAAGGAATCCCAAAAGTATTTTTAGATAATTCAAGTAGCATATTTTTCTTCAGTACCTAGAGTAAGTCTTTATTAATGATTGATATCTTTTTATATTAAGTATTTGAAATAAAGTTGTAACTTGTTTTAAGTAAGTAAAACGTTCTTACTTATAGGACGTTTTAGAACTAGATTTTTAAGTTAAGTGATTTACCTAACTTCTTAGTACTGTGTGTATAATATTATTTTAATTTTTTAATTTAAAGTAAATTATTACTGCAAGTCAGAGCTATGGCATACTCGTATACCTATTACATTTTTTTGAGTCAAGTTTGCTTTCATTGATCTGCATTAAATTTGCTAAGGCCATTTCAAATATCATACACTTTATACACATTTTACAGAACCGAAGTACATAAAAGTGCAGAAAATAAAACAGTATTTTTTTAAAAAACAAAACACAGCCCTGAACTCCAGACAATTTCACTTTATTATATTAAAATAAGGTATCGTGGCTGTGTTTGTGGGACGTGCTAACTTGTACACAGCGCAGCTCCGTACCGACGTACAGACGGTAGTAATCCTCGACCGCCTCCTCAACTTTTCCAATTCTCTCCAACCATTTCTCAAGGTTATCGCTCTAATCCTGCCTCAAGTCAGAATTCATACTAGAATATATGTAAAATGTTTTGTAATTCGCCTCTGCTGAAGTAGTCGCGTCTGTAAGAGTAGATATTTACTTAACATTTATTTTCTCTTACAATTCAGAATATTTTATTATTAAGGACTACAATATTCTGTATCTTTTTGTAATATACTGGTTCAATATAAAAGGGAGTTCTGAATATGTAACAGGGCCCACTGATGAGATTTATTTGTTACGATAACGATATTATAATATATCTAATATAAGACTTCCGATAAGGCTTATTAACGTTAGTTGTCTGATGAAAACAATCCAGATCAGTGACAATTTTTGAAAACTAAATGCCCTTTTTTAGATTCACAAATTCAAATTTCCTGAAAAATAAAATTATTGGGAACTAAAAATATTATTTTAGAGACGTTATTGTACGTAAAGCCAAAGTAAGATCAATATACTTAGTAGGTACTGTTTTAAGCGATTGTGTAAACCCCTTTAGTGTCAGCTGAAACTCAATAGTCCATTGTGTTGTATAAATATTGTGGAAATTTTCGTGATTTTATCTAAAGGCACTCCATATTAAATTTACGTTAAATATTACCATGAAATTTGATAGTGCTGTAATTTTGAAACAATTGTACAATATCAATAGAGATAGCGACGTCAAATGTTTTCGCGTAATTAGCTTATCTAATTAGAACAATTTATGGACGGTCTGTTTGCGTTTTGACATTATTTTGGTTGTAATTATTTGTTCTTTACTATGATACTACATGTATTTTGTGAGAAACAAGATATTGCCTATCTAATCCATTAGAACTATACTACCTTATTTGCTTTGGTTATATAAAATATACTTAGGTATCTAATGAAAACGCGACCATTGTCGTTAATGAATATGCTTACTTGTACAATATTAGATATTTTAGAGAGTTTAAGATTAAAATAACTTCAGAGTAATGTTAGTTAAGTTAATTAATTTGCTACTAGCTGTACACACTATCCTGAAAACTTTTTAAAAATGATATTTCATTTTCCATATAATTTAATTGGGTCTGCTAATATTAAATCAACTAAAGTCCTTACTCCGCTCGCCGAATAAGTATTATCCAGTCATCCCTTATTAATATGTTTACAAAAGTTATTACCTACGAAAATTAAATTATTTTCATAATGTCAAGTAATTGCTATGTAAATGAAGTACGAAATAATTGTTATGTAAATTAATTACGAAATTGCTTGTGCTTTCAGGAATAAATCACAAAACATAATTGTTTAATTCGCTGAATTCTTCTAAGGATTGTATTTCGTGATCGAATCCACGAATATACTATGTCAGATGAATGTAATGAGCAGATTTACTTTAGCTATTTGTACGGTTTTCGTTGTCATCCGAATCTTTGGCGACACAAAAAAACAAACCGACATTATGTATAACGAATATATATCATATAGCTTGATATATACATATACCTATATTAATAATCTTGATAATAATAATCCACTTAAATAATAGGAGAAACAAAACTAAACAAAACTAATAGGAGAAATAAAACTAAGCACTGCTATAAATTTCATCTTGACAACCCTTTATCTGTCCGTCTGCCGGTCCATTGCTTAACTTAGAGAACTAAAAAAAACATGTTATTAGGTATTTATTATAACAATTTCTATTGAATAATATGAGCATTAAAACAGTATATTTACCAACAATTTACCTACATAAACGATTGTTTTCAAAGTGCGGAACCGAGAAAATCACAGTAGAGCCGTAAATAAACCTTGAAATTGTTGGAATAACGTCAACCAGTCTCTCGCCGCTGTATATACTGACGTGGATTGTGGGGCAATAGCGTAAATACTGTGACTACTGATTTATCGTAGGTGTTGTCACCGACGAGGTATGGCAAGGGCTCTGCAAATATTTGATCAATCGCGATTCACCAAACATTGATGACATAATGACGTTGAATTACGATAACTACTGAATACTGGCATCCATAACACGATCTAGGTTGTGATACTAGATTTTTATATGTTTACGAGGGCAATTTGTTTTTTAAAGTATTAGTTTAATCTGTGGTTTTAATGTGTGAAGATAAATGAGCGATAATTCCTCCCCGAAGGGGGTAAACAGGGGGAAAAACTTTTATATGAAAAAAGAAATGTTTACCCTGCGTTACAGACATAATTCCACGCGGGCGAAGTCGCGCGAGGAAGACTAGTTTATAATAACGTGCTTGGGCGTATCTAAGACAGGAAGAGAGCATGGAATGAGCAACGTTCCTCCTGGATTTCTTATCTACGTGTGTATCTACGTGTATGTGTCTACTGTAGTGGATAATTTTGAATGTAAACGGGTACACGCGATTTGTTTTTTATTAACCGATATTTCGAACCAGTTGCAT
>DWKA01000564.1:0-15918 GCA_018249155.1 Panoquina ocola ocola
TCCGCAACTCCGCCCCGCATGACTCCGTTTCTCCGCTCCGCAGCCTCGCTCCGCACCAATGGACAGGCACCCTTAGGCTTAATTGAGGCGAAGAGTTCTTGGTCGGTGACTTAAGCCTATCGTAAACTGAATTTGATTTGAAAAGTTATGCTTTTGTAATCCAATTTGAATTTAATATTTTAAACAGTTTAATGAGTAATTTACTCCACATTTCTAGGATTCGAGCTCGCAACATAATGGATTTTCTCATAAAAATTACTGTTTTTTTTTGCGGTGAAAAATGGCCTATGGCACTGTGCTTCCTTCCAACATAAAATGAAAATAAGTTCTTATTGAGAAAAAACTGGAAACATTGCAAAGTAACATTTTCTCCTGCAGATAAAAATATATAAAGCAATCCAATAAATTAATTGTAAATAACTTTTTTTAATAATTTTAATACAACTTAATTTATTAATTTATCACTTGAACGATTAGAACGTTATCGGACTTCAACTGGGTTTTTTATTTCCTTAAATAAGTAGCTATTGTGTAGAAAGTGCATCTGAGTGTAACACGGGGACTAATTGCAAAAACAATAGTTCCACACTGCAGACGATTGTAACTGATATGAAGGGTTATATCAAACCATAACTTTATGGTTATGGCTTAGTTAAGCACATGACACCCAACGTTAAACACGATCGTGCGTCACGAAAGAAAAAGGCGTGGCGTTACAGTGAAAGTCCCTAGAACAACTACGATAAGTTATATCCCCCTTTTTAAGTCTGTTAAAATAATATCAAATACTAAAATTAATAACATTTCATCAACACGGCGTTATCCAGTCCCTATGCCTTTCCCTGGAGACGAGTAAACATAATTAAATGTGTTTGCATGGCTTGTGACGAAGTCAATTTTGATGATAATAGCTTTTAAGCCATTTCGTGTTATGTTAATACATGCAAAACCTTAAGCCAAGTGATGTAATATTTAATTCCATGTAACCTTAGAAAATGTATATTTGACAAAATAACTGCTTCTCATTTTTGGCGAAACGTTTACTTTTATAGTTTGCGTTGTGTAATTTTAAAGCCTTTACCATATTCATAGCCTTTCTCCTATTTGAATAGTTTTAACATACTTAATTCCATTCAACATGTAAATACCTATAACAAAAATCTGTTGTAGATTGTCTTGTTTTGGTGTTTATTTTTAATTTTAACCCAGCAATGACCCACTAAGGGCACGGGACTCTTCTTATAATTAAACAACCATGCTGCTCCATTGTAATTGACTGCTGACTGTACACTAAATCACGAAAATCAAACCAAAGTCGTCATAAGGATATTACCGACCTGGCTACGTAATACGCATGAGATTTAGTAGCTGTATCTACAGATAACGTCGGTTCTTTTATTGTTAAAAAATGCAATGGCATTACTCAGAAAACTAGGACATCATTACCGGATAGACAAGCGACCCTAATAAGATTTCGATCCCAAGTTACGGATTAATTTTTTTTTAATATCAAAAGAACCCTTCGGTTAAGTATCCATTATTGTCACAAAGCATTCGCGTGCAGAGCGTTAAGAATTGTTAAGTAGATTTGCGAGTGCTGGCGTTGCAATATACGCCTCGGCGGGAATTAAGCTGGAGTCGAGCGCCGCCGCAAAAACCCCACGAGAGGGGTTTTTGTCGAGCGGCGGGTTTTTATTAAATCATCGCTTGTCTCGCGAAACCGCAACTTTTTAAGTAAGGATAAGTATGACTACCTACATACAGCAAATAAATCACGCTCCAGTGCTGTACCTATAATTAATTTTTAGCATTACATAATTATAATGCTTTCTCCATTCTAAATTTTGAGGTTTATGTTTAAAAAAAATGAAAAAATATTTTCTCATTAATTTTCACGGTACCTAGAGAGTTAGCTAGAATTTATATAAACCCATGTAGACAGACAAGTGGAAATAATTATTCAATTTTACCATATAAGAGCGCGGGAGCACCCCAAAATTTAAGATGACAGTGCGAGTTGTAGAGTGAATACATACCTATAGAACTCCTGACTTTTTTGATTTTGGAACTACCTACCGACCTACCGACTGATTGAAACTGAAGAGCTGTAGGTATATATGGAAAAATACTTTTAATTAAGAAACTTTTATTATAAAATACGTATAAATAATGAATCGCCTATCATTTGTATTGGTGAGAACTATTGAAAACTGAGTTCTCGTTGTTTTTCTGTTATTGAAATATTATTTGTTTCTGTATTCTATAGCATATGCAGCAGGTAGGTGTACCTACTCGGTACGTCATCGCACCGCAACGATGGCGGTGCTCTGAAACATTCTCTTAATTTGAACATGCTCAGCGCTTGACCCACTCCGCTATTCCGTCGAGGCTGGTGGCTTTATAAATATGTAATAAAAACTGTAGTCGAGATCCGTATAATTAATTCACGAGTTCTCGTTATATTTTCAGTAATACGTTTCAGTCATTATAAAAATGGAAAACAGATCTTTTAGAATAATTTATGTTGTCGAAGCTTGGCGGCATTGAACTTTCAAAAGTCCTTAAACTGCTCCAAAACATGGATGTTTCTAGTAAGCTAACTTACTCATGGACATCCTACACCACCACTCCCCACTCAAAACACATTTAAACCTTGTGAAATTGTGAAATTATTACATTGTGAAATTGGTAGGTATTTCATATACCATGTTTATCCAAATTTAAGCCCAACCAGTTACTGAATTTACCTGTGGATTGCGAGATATTAAAGGCCGTATTTCCAATATTTTCATCGATCTACCGGTAACCCAACTAACTCTTCACCCGAGCTAATTCAGCCTTCGTCGATCTCTTGCGACAGCTACAAAGCAGATTCATCTAAGTATACCTACCTGCCGACTCAAAAAGATAAGAAACTATTTGCACTGTTCTCGTCAAGGAATTTTGTAATTAGCGCTAATCATCTCGGTATTTCCTATAGGTACTAGCTAATCAGTGTATAAATTGTTATTTAATTCTATCTAACAAGTTCTTGCGGCTGCGGCATTCTCGCTAGAAACTTCGGAAGTTTTATAAAGCGTTTTATTGTAACTTAAATTTTTGGTACAAACAATTTTTTTAAAAATAAATCGGAATTTCCATAACCCTTGTTAGTTTCAAAAAGCGTTGCTAATTACGTTCTTAAATTCAATTAATTAATTTTGTTTACTCTTACCCAAAGGGTAAAAACGGGACCCTATTACTAATACTTCCCTGTCCGTCTGTCTGTCTGTCACCGGGCTGAAGAGTGATAGCTAGACAATTAAAATAGCAAATGCATGACTTCAGTAAATAATTACTAGATATTTACTAAGCTCTTTCAGTGTAATGGAAAACATTAAAAACTTATAGACTCCCATAAAAGTTTAGATAAAATCTGCTTATTACGTACTAAAAATGTAGTTAATGTAAATATTTTAATAATATATCACGCCACCGACGTCGCTTCATGGCATGTCAGGGTGTCCTTTCGCGGCTGTTCGACCGCGCCTAGGTTAATTTTAGCCGGCAATCAGCTAAGTGCTAGGCGGTAGAGAAGAAGCCTAATTGAATAACCTGACGTACAGTCACGGCGATTAAACTGCTGTGATAATATGTTGTATACATAATTCTTGTTGGCTTTGTTTTATCTGCGTCTGCGTTAGTGTTAATGGCTGCTTTAGAATGCTGCACGTTAATTTTAATTTGACTACATTAACAGAGTTTTACGTTATTATTAAAAGATGTGCTCAGGAGTTTCTTTCGCCATTTCTTCTTCTCCATGACAAATTACCTTCTCGAAATGGTGGTAGATTAAAAAATTGACGTGCATAAGTGTGCCTGGGCATAAAATATTTTGATTTTTGATTTTGATTAAAAAAATCTTTTCTCATTAATTTGCGTGACAATTAACGACTATATCTGGGCATCAGGGTCACATTTGCGTAATGTGATTGGTAGAGAGCCGAATAATGCCACGGACGAAGATGTAATTTGGACATTATTTTTTTACGACTTTCTAAATGAATTATCTTCTGGTTGGTTAGCTAGATCTTCTTCTTGCCCCAGTCGGTCGTCTACCAAATCCTCGTGTTTAAGCTGGGGCCTTGAGACCCAGTTCTTTCTTTTTTGCTTTACTTCTTCATAGCAAACGCAACGGTGATTCGTACAGTGCTATTGAAGTCCATGAGCGACGCTGAACATGTTCTGTCGGATGGCTTATCCGATTATCGGATATAAGTATACATGAAAAAAATCAATGCTCAACATACACGGCCATGTCGTCATAAGTCAGGTATGCGCGCCACGCGGACGACATAAACTTTGTATCGTATAGCACTCAGTTGACTTTTAGTATATTCTGTTATTACCTAAATGTATGCCTCGTTCGAAAATCGAAACCATCATTCTTCGCTTGAGAGGAGAATTGTAAATATTACAATAGCTCAATAGCACAATGCTGAATGAGGCAATTTATTTTTTGCGTTTAAAGAAAAAATGCCTGTATACGTTTAAATTGGTATCCAATGTTTCCATTTAAACTTGTTTATAGTAGGCGACAGAGTCGTGTGCGAGACCCGTTTACGTTTAGTTGTTCAAATATGAACAACGTAATTACGGCACACGGAGCTGGCCTGAAGTTTGGGTCTAAACTTCTCAAATGCCTCAGCGGTAAATGCTTTATACAGTTTATATACACATCTGAGGAAAGTTTCGTTTATTTGAAGTTCGTTACATGGCTAACATATTGGGACCCGGTTTGCAACCTTCATATTCCTAGTATGGAAATAAGACAATAAGCCCAACATTAGCATTATCGTATTTATCCTGTGTGATTTATTGTGTTTCAATTCATTTATTTATATATTTTAATCATTTACCGCAATTTTTATCTATCGCGTATAACATCAGGCAGTAAAATTGTCCATTCTAGTTTTTTAGTTATATCGATGGAGAATGGATTGGAATGCGAGAAAATTGTTGGTTTCTATTAGGTAATAAGTTCTCGATATATCTCTACAGATTTACCTATCACATTGAGGTAGCACACATAGCATTGGTGTTCTTACAAAATGGTCCACATATAGGATGGTCGTGTCTGTAGGCTCCGATCAAAACAAATATTTGGAGAACCCGTATTAAGCAAACATAGTTGCTAACGAGCGATCGTGCGGAAGTAGGGTGTTGACTGTCTGTATTATTCCCGACAACCCTATATTCATGTAATCATACCATAAATACCTTAACCATACCATATCTACCAAGTAAATATTTCTTCTCGTGGACTTTCCTTTATTTCAATATTCAAATACACATCTACGTTGCCCTTTGTTTAATTAAACCAACGGCCGCCCGGTACATAATGCTTATTAGAGAAATCATAGGCTTTTACATTGCATCGCTGCATTGATCGTCGAAGACGCTTCTCTTAACATCTTAAAACCATGAAACATGTACCTAATTGGACAAAGTCAACTTACTGTTATTACCTATCTTTTTATAATAGGGCATTTGTTATTTTTTACATCTCCGTGCCACACTGCATGAAGGATTTAACCGTCTCGACCATTAACATGACCGTGTCTCGCCGGAAATAGCCGTCTGACAAGCCAATCGATGTTAACCTAACCGCTACTGCGTCTGACTGATTTGTAATCGCCAATATCCTTTCGTGTTCACTCAATACTGCATTCACCATGTTTGGATTTCCCTCTCATCAGGATTTAAATTGGATGAAATACGTATTTCCGATTAATACCTGCCAGTAGTACCAGAATTTCACATGTAGTATGATGTTTGAGTGTCCAAAATTATTATAGTTTGCTAGGAAATTAATTGTTAGTATTGTTACCACTTTCTTTCACTGAATCTTAATCAAATGTAACACGTGGCGCATAAGAGTTGTTGCTTAAAATATGAGAGAAAAGAAAGCAACCAAAACTGCATAACCTAAGTATTAGTCATCGGTGAAACTGCGACGAATGAAATTACGGAAAGGGAATATTTTTTTATCGTTTCATTTAATACAGTATTATATTCATACCTACATTAAATGGTGCATGCAAAATATGACGTCAGATGTTGGTGTATTTGATAGTATTTTTTTTTATGTATATTTGTTATCAAACTACATTTATAGATTTTTTAAACGGTTCAAGGTTTGAAGGTTGAAATTTTCACTGAATTTACCTTTTACATTTATTCAGGACTTTCAACTTCTATTCGTACTTCTATTACGAAAAGAGATATTACTTAAGATTTTTCGAAAGTAACATTTTTAAACTTTTATTCTTTTATAAAAAATACTATTTTTAACCATGATCGAGTGAAATCCCGATTAGGTAGACAACTGATAACATTTTATTTAAAAGATGTTCTGAGGAGTTTCTTTCGCGATTTCTTCTCCATGACAAAGCACCTTGCGAAATGGTGGTAGATTAAAAAAAATGATGTTCATAAGCTTATTAATTAGAATACTATTTTAATTTTGATTGTTGTGTGTGTTCAGTTACGGCACGAGTTGGAGCGCGTGATCAGCGAGCGGGACCGGCTGCTGGCGGAGAGCTCTGAACTCGGCGCGGACAAGGCCACGCGCGAGTCGGAGCGCGCGGCGCTGCGCGCGGAGCTGCGCGAGGCCCGCCAGCGCGAGCAGCGGCTACTGCTCGACATAGGAGACCTGGAGGACGAGAATATATCGTTACAGAAACAAGTCTCCGCGCTACGCTCGTCGCAGGTTGGTTGCTTGGTTACAGGGAATGGGTGGATCAGGCGAGTTATGTGGCATTATGTTTGGGTGGCAATTAGCACGCAAGTCGTTAATATAAGTGATAATGATATTGTTTCACGAAGTGCCTATGCGCTACATACTATCTTCAAGGTAAATTAGGTACCTACCTAAAAAAATTGCATAGTGAATAATTTAAATATTTTCTTAAAATTGGATTAATCGAGTAAAATGCCGTTGGATGCGAACTATAAATGAATCGTAAGTTTGCATGTTTCAATATCATCCTCTTAAAGGGCGAGAGCGAGATAAGATTCCAAATATTTAAAGCAAAACTTAACTCCGCATGAACTCAAACTAAATTCATATACACATTATTTGCTCAGGTGGAATTCGAGGGTTTAAAACATGAAGTCCGACAATATAGAGAAGAAGCGGAGACGGCGCGCGCGGCCGCGGACGAGACCGCCGCGCTGCGCCGCATCGCCGAGCGGCAGCTGGCCGAGGCGCTGCAGGCGCTGCAAGCGGAGCGCGAGGCCAAGTTCGCCGCCAAGAAGGAGCTCGACGCACACCTCAGTAGGGAAGCCGCGTACAATATTACAAACTTGGCATACAGTATACGAGGTAAGTTTGTAGACCTACTAATGGTTGGAACTGTGATTTACATACCATGATCTTATTGTCTACAGTGATATAATGTGCCGTAATGTATCTTTGTTATTTAGTGCCGTCTCAGGACGCGGGTGAAGTGTACAGCCTAAATAAAAGTTTCTTCTATGATTTATGTTATACATACTATCGAAAACTGTACAGTAATAAGTGCGTTGTGCCAGGCATGCCAGAGGACAGCGCGGAGGAGGGCGAGGGCGCGGGCGGGTCGGGTGCGGGCGAGTTGGCGGCCGCCGACCACCACGCCGACCTGTTCTCCGAAGTGCACCTGCACGAGATCTCGCGCCTCGAGAAACAGCTCGAGCAGGCGCACAACGAGAACGTTAGTATCATGATACATGTAGCTTTGTCCGCGTTAAGCTTTAAAGATAGCCGCTGTGTTCCTTTGAAAAAAAATTCACAGGTTTTAGTCACTGTTATGGGCGTAATCTGGGGAAGGAGGGAGATTAAGATGTACCTATAAGAAGTAAAACTGTGTACCTAGGTACTTTTACAATACGCGATACCAAAACCTGGCTTTGCCCGTGGCTACTATATTTCATATAAAAAAAAATTGATAAGGTTGTGTGTGTGTGTGTGTGCGCAGACGCAGCTGGCGGCGTCGATGCGCGCGGCGCAGGCGGCGGCGGAGAGCGAGAGCGCGTGCGCGGGCGTGCTGCGCGCCGGCCTCACGCGCGCCGCCTCGCGCGTCTCCGCGCTGCACGACCTGCACGACGACTGCGCGCCGCTGGTACGTGCCCTTCCTACACTTTGCTGAAAAAATATAATATTATATTATGATAGTATACAATAAAAGTTAGTTTGAAACCGATATTATGACTTCTCCCGGTGGTCAAATATAGGACAGCGTTGAATTTATATTATCTGAATTTTTATATGATAAGTGAACCTTTCTACCTACTTATATAAAATCCATAAAGAAAACATTTTTTATTAAGAAAATTGTTGAGAAATAGTGACATAAACTGTGTAACTGTCTCCTCTTAACCTACTCGCATAGTGACATACAAAAAAACGTTTATTCTCGCACAGGAGGACGACAAATCGGACAGCGGCGTCTCCAGCGTATCGAGCACATCATCGGGCGGTATCTCGGCGCGCGCGGCCAAGTGGCTGACGTGGTGGCGCGTGTCGGGCGGCGAGCTGGCCGCGCTGGGCGCCGCGCTGGCGGAACTCCTCGCGGCCGCCGCGCCCGACGGCTCGCCCGCGGCGCTGCAGCGGCAAGCGCTCGCAGCGCTCTCGGACCGCGTGGCCGAGGCCGAGCTCAAGTGCGCCGCACTACAGGCCGATGCGGATCTGTTGCGCACGCTCGCGGGAGGTAACGTATCTTTAATCTCAAGGTCATGGGTTTGCACGAAGACGGATGTTGTTTTAAAAGTTTTCATAGCTAAAAAAAAACTATGTAGAGTAACTCCACTGGAGTTAATTCTTTGTGAAAATATGAAACATTATTTTCAATCAAAGATTCGATTACAAATATCATTTTTTTTCAACAAGGTAAACTTATTTTTCATACTCATTTTCGCATGATAATAAACAAAAACACTTAAGGAGATATAAAACCAAACTTGTGTCTGTGTGTGTGTCAGGTGCGGGCCGCGCGCTGTCGTCCGCGGCGCCGGCGCTGACGTCGGCGGCGGAGTCGCTGGCGGCGCTGTACCATCACGTGTGTGCCGTCAACGGCACGCAGCCCGAGCGCCTGTTGCTCGAGCACGCCGCGGCCGGACAGACCGACGGTGAACTATCTAACTATTTATTTATCTATCTATTTAACAGCCTCTTAAAGTCAACTGCTGGATATAGGCCTCACCAACTATCGTCACTTCGACCGGTCCTGTGCCTACTGAATTCAGCGGTTTCCCGCTGTCTTCTTCAAGTCATCTGTCCACCTGCTCGGGGAGCGATTTCTGCTCCTTTTCCCGAAAGCATTATTTTATTCATATTCGTCAGAAATTATAGTCACCTTGTCATAATTGACATAATTTTTTTTATTAAAAATCAATATGTAACACCAGGCGGCAGCGGCGACGGGCGGTCCGCCGTGGAGGAGGAGGCGCTGGCGCTGGCCGCCGGCGAGCTGGAGGGGCTGCGCGCGGCCGGCGGCGTGGCGCGCTCCGCCGACACGCTGCTCGACCAGCTGGCGCACCTGCGCGCCGCGCTCGACACCGCGCTCGACTCGCGCCTGCGCCCGCAGCAGGCGCCGCAAGGTACGCACGCACACGCACACACTCACGCACACACACACACGTACGCAGAGATACGCATGCGCGCGCACGGACACACACACGCACACACAAATGCGCAGAGATAGATACACACACACGCAGAGATGTACACGCACACATTATATGCGACAACCTCGTAGCCTGGTCGGTATACTCTATTTCAAAGAGCTTGACTTATGTCGTGTACAATCTTGGTTTAAACTAATAATTACGATAAAAAGGACCCTGGTAATCTAATAAATCAAGTAAGTTCGTTGAAACGGAGTATACATATAAACACGTCATATATAGACGCGTACAAATACACAAATAAACAGTATTTCGCCAAGTAAACTTCAGCTAGGTACTTACAGCACAAGTAAAATTTCAAAGATGTTTTACTTTTCTATATAACACTTGTTTGTGATTAGACTACATACATGGTATTTAGGAACCCAAAGACGTAACAGCATTATTATTTCTTTTCATCTATCGTTTTGTTCCCAGAACCTAACCGTTCCCAATCCCTGCTATGGAAATCAAAACAAATATTCAACAAACCCATAAGAAATATAAAAGATCAACCTAATTCTAGAGTGAAACTAATGGACACGAAAAGAAAATTACAAGATTTCCTTAAAACATTTAATGTCAATCATGCGTCCAATATTACAGAAATTTGTGCTGGACGAACGGTCAAAGAAATTACAAACTATTTCGAGAACATGTCTAAAGTCAAAGCTAGAAGTGTAAACAGCAATATTTCAGTGGCATGCCACAGAGAAAACATCTCTATGTCGTCAGCAACTGGAACTAATTTCGGTTGCAAGGATGAACAACGAAAGCCAATTAACTTTGCAAGGAAATCGAACTCTCTCACGTGCGATGTAGATTTACACGCCGTGTGGAAGGAGGCTGTATTGGAAGGGAAAAGTTTATATTTTAAGCGCAGTCTTACCCAAAATAAGATGTCGAAAAATATGTCTCGTAGCATTAAGGAATCCTGCAAGTCATGTCTAATCACTTGTATATTGATGTTGCAGTATATCATTTAATATGCCGATTTTCTATGTAAGGATACGCCTCTAAAAGAGTTTTTTTTTCACTAAAGTAGTGTAGCTGTATTCTATGTAGTTCATTTAAAATATTTGAGTAATGTTAGAGTATAATTTTGTCCTTACCTTTTTTAACAACATTTGTGTCATTTAGAAAAAGAACTGCGTAATTCTTAGATAGAATAGAAAAATGAATAAACAAAATTTTTGTTTTCAGCGTTTTACAATTTTTAAAAGTTGACTCCATATAAACGGAAGAATTGATGCACTCACACATGCAAATAACATTTACACGGACGCTCAAGTGCAAAGCATGGCAATATCTCACCGCGCGCCGTCAAACCACGCTGATGTGTGCGTGCACCGCTTCGTCCGTTTATATAAATATGAAGTCAAACTAGTGTTCGTTGTCAATATAAGGCTAAGTTCAGATGTACGCGCGAAAAGACTCCCCGAGCGGTACAAGAACGAAGTAAACAGATAATATCGTCTACATCACCGCGCGATAGTTCTTCTAGTACATAATTGTGTCGTCATGTGAATGCTTGTACCGCGCGACGACGCGCGGCTCCGCGCGTTCTTCTAAACTTAGCCTAACGGTGATGTCTTCTAACATGGAGTGTGTCGTACAGCGATGGAGTCGGAGGAGCGCGGCGCGGAGCTGGCTGAACTTCAAGAACAAGTGATCAAGCTGAAGTCGCTGCTGTCGACGAAGCGCGAGCAGATCGCCACGCTGCGCACGGTGCTCAAGTCCAACAAGAACACCGCGGAGGTGGCGCTCGCCAACCTCAAGAGCAAGTACGAGACGGAGAAGACGATCGTCACGGAGACCATGCTCAAGCTGCGCAACGAGCTGCGCCTGCTCAAGGAGGACGCCGCTACCTTCTCCAGTCAGTATTCTCTGTGTAATAGTAACCCCTTAGAGCGGCTTCACATTAGGTCGCAAGAAGTAGCCGCTACCTTCTCCCGTCAGTATTCTCTGTGCAGTCAGTGAGCCCCTAGAGCGGCTTTAAATTACGTCGCAAGTACTGCAGTGCCGAACGTACCTCATGATAATCACGTGTCGTAGTGTTGTGTGTAGTATGGTAATCGCGTCGCTTGCGGCTTAGTGTGAAGGGGCTCTTATACTATCGCTCTCGTCTTATATGCTCCGTTTGAACCGGCGTCTTTGCATCTTTTTATCGTAATTGAAAAATAAGGCAGACGCAAATTAAAAACAATTAATTTAGGATTACATTATTGTAAATGGGCCTGTTAATGGATCAGATATTTCATCCCGTTTTAATTAAAATAATTATCAAAATAGCTTTGATCGCATTTAAATGCAAGCCAACGTGTGGCTACGACACTTCGTTATCAAGTTAGTGACGAACGTATACGTGTTGCGTGTGTCGCAGGTTTGCGCGCGATGTTCGCGGCGCGCTGCGAGGAGTACGTGACGCAGGTGGACGAGCTGACGCAGGCGCTGGCCGGCGCGGAGGAGGAGAAGAAGACCCTCAACCAGCTGCTGCGGCTCGCCGTGCAGCAGAAGCTCACGCTCACGCAGCGCCTAGAGGAGCTCGAGGTACTTCACATGCACTCCAATTTGAGATTATTTTCGTTGACAAAAAATAAATAGGATTATTATAAAACTGTTATTGTGTTGTAAGGAAAGTAGATTAAAAATGGAGGTTATTTTACCGCACGGATGTATAGTTCAAAATCAAATAATTAATTATTTTTAAGGCGCAGTTTTGCATGTGTATATCTACAATGTAATCTTTATGTCACATCATATTTTGCGACATATAATACACGGTGTCGTACGATGCAGGTGGACCGCGAGATGCGCACGCGGCGCGTGCCCAAGGCGGCGGGCGCGTCGCGCGCGCGCGGGCGCGATTTCTAGCGACTGGTACTGGCGCTGAAGGCCGCCGCCGCCGCGCTGCGCGCGCTGCTGCGCGCCCCGCCGCCGCGCCGCTAGCCCAGCGCCCGCACCTACTGACGCTCCGGCACTGACCGGGATAGTGAGTGCTAGCTCGGTCCACGGAACGCACCCCTCGCGACCGATCCGAACCGAATCGATGGACTCCTTTTTGTAATCGTCGTTCGTATTATATATAGGCAACTAACTGAATTATTTATACGTTTTTATAAGATAAAGAGAAAAGTGTAGGGTAGGAGCCGCCCCCCGCCACCGGCCGCCGCGCGCCGCCTCCCGCGAACCGTCAAGCTGTGCAATGGCGCGCGGCGGCCGCGACGCGTCCGTGAAGTGAGACTTTACGCGGCCTCCGCGCCGCTCCGATCTGTTGTTGAAACGCCGTTGTTGATGTGTTGCACGACTCGAATTGTTTATTTTTAACGAAATATTTTTGTAACGCGATCGGCAGCGCACGCAGGCGGACGCGCTCCCCGACCCCCGCTCCCTGCAAATTTTACTATTTATTATTATTATGATTATTACTCCGATTGAGCGGGAAGAAGAAACCGTGCAACGTTATTTTTTATTATATACATGTTTAAAGGTGAAATCGTTGGATTCGTATATATGTACATATTATAGAAAAAAAATCCTCTACTCGATACGAATGTCTAGTACGTCCAAGAAGAGAATCTAAATTTACTCATCGATATCCATCCATTGTGTACGCAAGACTATGTAATCTGTTCTCTAGTTGATACGTTCGTTGCGTTGTGTTGTTGTGGCCCTCCGCCGACTACTTTCGTCCATCTTGTTCTAGTTGTACGTAGTGCTTCCGTTCTGTTTGGTTGACGTAACGTCGAGACTGTCGCGACGCGCTCGCGCCGCACTCTGCCGTCCCCGGCGCCCCGGCGTCGCCACACGCGTCCAATTCTTGTCCATGACCCGGCCGACTTCTCCACCTTCTTATTCCCCCTCGTTCAAATTATTTAATTTATCTTTGTAAATTTTCTTTATAAAAGAAAACCCAGTCGTCCGCGAACGTTCGACTGCTCAAAATTTGCTCACGAGAGTCGGCCGGTACTCTATTGATAAGCCAAAATTTACGGAAGATTATTGTTGAGATTGTTGATGTGTTATTGTCGTTTTATGTTACTTGGCGTTCGCAGCTTCCCGTGATGAGATTGCGTGAAACCGGTCGATGACGTAGTCGTTCTACCCAGCGCCGCTGGACTTAGGCTAGTTGAACCGTTCCACGTAGCAGGGCGCTCGCCCGCCGTAGACTTACTGTTGTAGGAGCTAGTGTTGACGTAGGTAGTGTTCACCTCCAACTATATGTAGGTAATCCGCGTTATGCTTCGGCAAGTAGTGAACTAGTGAAATGGTTTGTTTGCGTATTATCCGTTAGCACGATCGTTTCGCATAGCTCAAAGCGGTCCGCGCCGCCCGAGGACCACGGCCTTGCATTTATTGTTTTAGAATAATATTATATTATATTATTATTACTTATTAGCTTTTATCGTAGATCATTCTTCGTGTACTTAAACGATGGACTTACCATTTAGCGTTAGTGTATTCCTTTTCGAGTATTATTTATCCTTCGGTAGCTTAGCAGCAGACATCGTTTACGTATTGTTTATATCTAGTCACTGCACTTATCGACCTTGTTGAATATAAATATATTATGCTATTGGTTGTAAACGCATATCGTATTATTATTGCGTCCAGTATTATCTCTTCGATACGTTTATGTGTATTTTGAAGTTGTTGTATTTTTTTTACCTGACATATTCTTGAAATCGTGTATTATTTTACACATAAGTATTTATTCGTTGACGGTAGTTATCGTGCCGCCGTCCGGCGATGTCTGCTGCCACTCGGTGGTGGTGTTAAGAGCGATTAACCAAATATTATTTTCTTTATACAGTTTATGTAACACTTTATTAGATTACTTATTTTGCCTAGGCGTAGATTTTATTTTATATTATATAGAAAATTTATTATCTTTATTACTTAATATCAAATTATATGAAATGTCCGCTACTTTACTATTATATTGCAACATGAATTGAGTGATCGACAACTCGACGCATGATTGTTCCCACAGCTATCGACATCGATTCTTTTACTTAGTAGCTGAAGAATGCAGTTGATCATTCCGTAGGCCTTGAAGATTGCACAGTTTGATGGTTCAATAAGGCACCTCACTATTATTTATTTTTCTTTATTCTACTTTACAAGATGGCCACTTGTCACGAACTAGTTAATTTACCGATTTATGTAATCCCACCAGATTACATGTCTTTGCATAATTGAATCTCAACAGATTCGTAACTCATGAGCTTTCCAGAGAATAAAATATGGTCGCATAATATTTACACTATTATTGTACTCTGTACTCCGACAATCGAATGAGCCAGCCGGGAACATATCATGACAAAGCGGATTTATTTTCAAACGTTAAGGCACGCCGTGTTGTCGCAATGACTGATAACATTCATGTACCAGAATAATAAATGATATATTTAATGAACGCCTTTTATTACTTTTTTATTCGTTTTCAGGTTTAAAGGTCTTCATTAGAATAACTATGTTCGTGAACTCAGAAGAACAAAACTACCAAAAATTAATGCCATCGAATAAAACTAGTGTATGGCAAGTGACTTTAAACTGGCGGTACTGCAGCCACACACTGGCGAAGGGAATTTAAATGGCCCGCTCTAGATCACAGGTATTAGGTGCGAAGACAATGATAAACATATTTTCATTAAATGTTTTATTGGTATTCAGAAATGACTAAAAGTATCGAACATAAATTATTCTTAAGTTGTAAATGCATAACTATTTACAAATTACAATGAAAGGCAAATACACAGAGTTATCTCACTAGTTATAATATATTAGGTACGTATTATAAAGTTACAATTATATACACCCTAACCTATGTTTAGTAGTAGAAGCAACAATGCGATACCCGTTTTTTTTTTTGCAAATACTGCAAAATGTTCAACTCCTACGAGGAGGACGAAACCCAAAAAAATAAAAGCTCCAATCGTACATTGCAATGATAGTCATGATAAATTTTACTCTTTTATTTTCGATGTGCTTTTGTATTTAAAAAAATATATTGATATTTCCCCACCCTACATCAGACTGAAGAGAAAAATATGTCCTTCGGTTTCAAGGAGTTTTTAATTTTCAAACAAAAATGCTGAAACATCAAGAATTTTTTAATACAAATATTGAAATTAGATTTTTATATTAACATCAAAACTAATCAGTAGCTACTATGAATAAAAAAGACAATAAGTTTACAAACGAAGGAGTCAAATAGCTTAAAAATCCGGC